>SMDT01000904.1:0-126153 GCA_005392925.1 Aquilaria sinensis | reverse complement strand
AAGGGTGCCTTCTACTTCATGCTACCTTGGGGATTGGGGAGCAAAACGTATATGTTCACTTTCGCCACTAAGGACAGCTGGCGAGGGTGGCAACAAAAATTTTTCTTTCTCAAGATGGAGGAGGCCTGGTCGTACGTTCCGACCAAGTGGGCTCGGGGAAAGTTGGAGATGGATGTCGTAGACCCGAGGATGCTGCTCACTCCTGAGTTGGCACCCAGATTCGCGGACTTCGACAGACGGATCCGAGCAGTCTCCGACTGGGATTCCGAGGTCCCTTTGCGCCCCCTCTACCCCTTCCCCATCAAGTGGAAATTGATGACCGAGGAGGTCCTTCGGGAGCTAGGGGTAGTGAAGGAGCACAAGACGGACCTCGAGATGCCGGTTCCTACCATCGCTGGGAAGGATTCCTGGTTGGTGCAACTCCTTCGGGAGGAGGTCACTTACGAGTCCTTTTATGAGCGTAAGTTATCTCAAGAAATTTTTTAGTATAAGTACTTCTTGGACTCACATTGATGTCTTTCTTTTGTTTCAGAGATGGGCGACTAGTCCGCTGATTATTACAAGTCCCTTTTTCTCGATCAATCCGAGAGAGGTGAACAGACAAAGAAGGCCGTTTCCCGAAGGTAGAAAACATCTGGGGCCGGGCCATCCTCGGTAAAATGAGCGAAGAAGAACGCGCCCCCTCCTTAGCCAGAAATTCCCGAGGAGGTGCGCGAAGGGCCAGAAGATGCTGTTGCTCCTTCGGCCGAGGTCACCGTTGACGCCGTTTTTCTTCGGAGTCCCACTTCCTCGGTGACTCTGCTGGACGCCTTGGTAGAAGTCCCTTCTGCTGAGGAGCGTCTCAAGAGTAAAGGTAAGGAGATTTCTACCGAGGAGGTCCATGACTCCGACGACAACGTTGCCGAGGTGCTGCCAGGTTTGTTTTTGTGATGCCTTCATCTCTTGGACTTTTGAGAATTACTTGTCCTGACAAATTTCTTGTCTTGCCATGCAGGGGAGCTATTATATCCGGGTTGGGTAGCCGAGCACGCCCGGAAATGAGCCCTTCGGGATGCCCATATCCCGAAGGGGAAGATCCCGAGGGAGCCCTTCTGGTCGTTTACGGAGGACATGAACTTGTACTCCGGTGACTGCCCGTGAATGGCCAACCAAATCTCGAGGGGGATCCTCACCGAGGCCTCTTTTAAGGCCATTTCTGAGGCGTGCCCGAGCGACGAGTCCCTTACTGCAAAAGTTTTCGAGCACGCTGCCCAGGTATACTCCATGCCTTTGTTTTGTTTTCTCTTGATTTCTTCTAAGTGTTTGGCTCATTTTTTGCCTTACCAACTTTGTTCTTACTCCTTTGCAGCTGCTGGGGTACACTAGCCTCCTCAGGGTTCGGGTGGTGAAGTAAGCGGCGTTCCGAGTCTCGGCCTTATATTGCCTAGAAAAATCTAAGGCCATGTGCTATGAATTAGCTGCCAAGAACACGGAGATGGCTCAAGCTGCGCAGAAGGAGGTTGCTGCCGTTCGGGAGGGGCTTTTGAAGGAAAAAGAAGAACTTTTGAAGGACTCATCCCAGAAGATTTCTGACCTTGGCTCCAAGGTGGTGGAGCTGACTTCGGCAAATGAAGCCTATCAAAAAGAGAAGTCAGAGTCTGAGGCTCTCCTGGCGAAGGTGCTTGCTGAGAAGGCCGCGCTCCAAGCCGAGGTTGAGTCTTTGAAGAAGGAGCCGAGGAAAAAGAAGGTGAAGACCCTGAAGAAGAAGATTACAGATCTGGAGAAGGAACTCGATGCTTTAGGGGTGGAGAAGGATAAAGCCGACGGGATGACAAAGGTCGGTTTTCAAGACGGCTTTTGCCTTGCCCGGCATCAAGTCCTTCAGAGGTTCCCAGATCTAGACCTCTCCTTTTTGGAAGCCCTAAACATTCCCGAGGGGCCTCGGTGGTCTTGGTCCAAGATTGAGCATCTCAAATTGCCCTTCCCTCCTCCGGCGCCGAAGGCAATGGACAAGGACGCAGGAGTTGGTGGCTCCCGAGATGCCGAGATCCCTTAGGTTGTCTTAGGGTCCTTTGCCTTCTTTTTTCTTCTTTTTTGTACTTCTTCTTCTTGGCAAGCTTCCTTCTTTGTAAGCAGCTCCATCTTCAATAAAGGTTCTTTCTAAGTCTTTTGCAAGATTTTTCATTTCCTATTGTCCTGAACACATTCGCTCAAGAGACTTCGGAAAATCAGATCTATGCTTTGTAAACTTTTGTACTTAGAAATTTTTGCAAGATTTTCCATTTCCCATTGTCCCGAACACGTTCGCTCAAGAGACTTCGGAAAATCAAACCTACGCTTATCCCGGCGATCACCCTCGTGAAATTCTAACTTGTACAATTTACGCTCAAGAATTTTGGCTAAGTCTTTTGTACTTAGAAAAAATTTCTTCTAACTTGTGCAATACAACTTTCCTACCAAAATCCTAAGCATAGAATTTTTTCAAGGCATCCGAATGCCATGTATTTTTTAATTCTATGCCTTCGGCATTGCCGAGCTTGTAAACTCCTCTTCGCACTCCGGCAAGTACCAGATAGGGACCTTCCCAATTTGCGCGAAGTACCCCGTGAGATGGTCTTCGGGGTCCAAATTCAGCCTTTTGGAGAACGAGGTCCCCTTTCTTTATTTCTTTTGGCCTGGCACGCAAGTTTATAGCCGCGGCCACTCTTTGCTGGAAAGCTTTTCTCCTCAGCTCCGCTATTTCTCTGTGTTCGGCGACAAGGTCAAGCTTGGTTCTCAGTCCGAGGTAATTTCCCCTTTCATCAAACACTTGCACTCGCACCGACGGTTGCACTACCTCGATTGGGATGATAGCCTCAGTTCCGAAAACGAGCGAAAACGGTGTTTCCCCTGTGGCTCTTCGGGGTGTTGTTCTGTAGCTCCACAACACATTCGCGAGCTCTCCCGGCCATTTCCCTTTTGCTTCCCCCAACCTCTTTTTCATACCATCTTTGATAGTCCTGTTAGATACTTATACTTGTCCATTGCTTTGGGGGTGAGCCACTGGGGCGAAGTGCATTTTTATTCCGAGGTCACTGATGAATTCTTGGAAGCCTTTGTTTATAAACTGGGACCCATTGTCGGCAACTAGTACCCTCGGTATGCCAAACCTGCAAACAATGTTCTTCCATACGAACTTCTGCACATCCTTTGCTGAGATAGTTGCCAAGGGTTCTGCCTCAACCCATTTAGAGAAATAGTCTACTGCGACTACGCAGAACTTCATGCCTCCAGGTGCTGCCGGGAGTGGCCCAATGAAGTCTATGCCCCAAACTGCGAAGGGCCAGGGATAATCAGCCGAAGTTACCAATTCCGAGGGTGTCCTTTGCATATTCGCATGTATTGGGCAATTACCACATTTTTGGACAAACTGTCTAGCGTCCTTTCTCAGGGTAGGCCAAAAGTATCCTTGGCAAAGTATCACCGCTGCCAGGGTGTCGGTTCCAATATGCGAACCACAAGCGCCTTCGTGGACTTCTTCGAGGATCATTTTAGTATCCTCTTCGCCAACACACCTCTGTAGTGGATTTGCATATCCCTGCCGATATAATTCTTCTCCAATCAGGAAGAAACGACCGGAGCATCTTCGCAATCTTGCAGCTTCGTTGGGGTCTTCGGGGAGCGTATTGGTTGTGAGATATCTTTTTATCGGATCTTTCTAGCCTTTTTCCGAAGTTACCATGCTCAGCACTGCGATGCTCGGGTGGTTTAGTACCTCGGTGCATGTTTTTGATTTCGCCAAGCAATCTGCCTCGGCATTATCTCGACGAGGCACATTTTCGATTCGTATGGTGTCGAACTCCCGAATGAGCTTCGCTACCAGTTCATGGTATTTTGCCAAGGTTGGGTCCTTCGCCCCATAGTCCCCTGCTGTTTGTCAAACTATCAGCTGGGAATCGCTGTGGGCTTTCAGGTTTCTTACACCAATTCTTCTGGCTAGGCGCAACCCTGCTATGAGAGCTTCGTACTCGGCCATATTGTTGGTGACGTTAAAGCTGAACTTGATGGCCTTCATTACTTCCAGACCTTCGGGACCTCTGATAATTACTCCGGCTCCCTGGTGTTCGGACCCTGAGGCTCCGTCTACATACAAAGTCCATTCTGGCTCACCTTCGCCAGGATCCGAATGGCTATCCTCGGTGATGGGTACTTCGGCAATGAAGTCTGCCAGGGCTTGAGCTTTTATGGCTTTCCGAGGTTCATAGGTAATGTCGTGTTCGCCAAGCTCTATGCACCATTTGGAAAGCCTTCCCGAATGATCAACTTTCTTCATGACGTCCCGTAGAGGTAGACTACTTCGGACGATGATAGGGTGAGCCTGAAAATATGGTCGTAGTCTTCTTCCTGCCAGTACCAAGGCATATATAGCTTTTTGTAGCAAGGGGTACCTGACTTCGGCACCGTGCAGGGACTTGCTTACATTGCTTACATAGTAAACCGGCCATTGCTTTGACCCTTCCTCTTTCACAAAGACCGAGCTTACTGCTTTTTCTGTGACGGCGAGGTATAACACAAGGGGTTCTCCCTCGCGAGGTTGCCGTAGAATGGGCAGGCGGGCTAAGTAGATTTTGAGCTATTCCCAGGCCTTTTGGCAGTCCTTGTTCCAAGGATGATCATTACTTCCGAGGTTGCCCTCCTTTTTTGCTGATTTAGTGAGGACTTTGAAGAATGCTCGACACCGGTCTCCATATCTGGAAATGAACTTGCTAAGAGAGGTTATCCTTCCAGTAAGTCTTTGTATATCTTTTATTGTGACGGGAGTTCGGAATTCGAGCAGAGCCTTAATTTTTTCTGGGTTAGCATCAATTCCTCTTTCTGATACCATGTACCCAAGAAACTTTACCGAGGTCACGCCGAAGATGCACTTTTCAGGGTTAAGGCGGATCCCGAAGGTTCTGAGCTGGTGGAAAGTTTCCTTTGGGTCTGCGATGTGGCCATTAGGCAGCTTGCTCTTGACTATCATGTCATCAACATAGACTTCCATGTTCCTCCCTATTTGATGATTAAAGACCTTGCTCATCAACCTCTGGTAGGTAGCTCCTACATTTTTGAGCCCAAAGGGCATCCTGATGTAACAATATGTTCCACCCTCCGTGATGAAGGCGGTCTTCTCCTCGTCTTCGGGGTCCATCCTTATTTGATGATATCCACTGAAGGCGTCTAGGAAACTTAGGAGCCCGTATTCGGCAGTTGAGTCTACCAATTGGTCTATTGGTGGGAGAGGGTATAAGTCTTTTGGGCAAGCATCATTCAAATTTCTGAAGTCGATGCACATTCGAAGCTTACTGCTCCCTTCTTTTGTGGAAATAACCACATTACTTAACCACTCGGGGTACTTGACCTCCCTGATTATGTTAGCGTCCAATAGGCACTGAACTTCGGTTTTGACAAAGTTACTTTTATGGGCTGAGATGCCCCGTTTCTTTTGCCGGACAGGTTTTGCTTTCGGACTTACTTTGAGACTATGCTGTATTACGCGGAGGTCTACCCCCGGCATATCTTTCGACGAGTAGGCAAACAGGTCTTTATTCATCAGTAGAAAGGATACAAGTTTTTTCTTGTCACCTTCGGCCAGGTTTTTCCCTAGTCGGGTATTTCGGCCTGGGACAAGTTCTACCTCTTCCATTTCTTCCTTCGCGAGATCTTCTGCCTCGCCCTTCTTTGGTTTTCCAGCTGGCAAGGCCTCTGCCTCTACAGTTTGCGCGAAGTTGTTTGCTGGAGCTTTTCGTGCCTTGACGAACACTTTCCTTACTTCACCTTGATCGATGAAAATCTCTGCGTCTCCATCCTTGGTGGCGAAGGTGACAGTTAAGTATCTTACATCAGGGCGAATGTGCAGATTTCCCTGTGTTTGTCTTCCAAGGATGGCGTTGTATGATGAAGGAACATCCATGACAATAAATCTTGTCATTGTGGAGGTGAATAATTCAGCTGTCCCATCTACTGAAGTTCCTCTCATCATTAGGGGAAGATCAATCCATCCGAGGACGGGCAGTTCGGATGGTCCTACCCCGAAAGTAGGCGAAGTGACGGGCTTGAGGTCGGTGTTGGATATGCCCAAGTTCGGCAGCAAATGTGAGAACAGGACGTCGGCGTTTGATCCATCGTCAAGCAGCACTCTCTTGACATCCCAGTTTCCTATCCTTACCATGACCAGAAGGGGATCGTCATGGGGGAAGATGATAGTGGTACCATCCTTGCGGGTCAGCTTCTTCGTCGGACTTTGATACTCCATCACTGCTATTTCTCTGGCCTTCCTCTTTCTTTCTGAGGATGGGAGCCCTGTCGTGATTGTTTGTATTATTCCTGCGGGAGGTGGAGGGCGCCTTTTCGGACTTCGGTTCCTCCGTCTGTCGGAGTCGTAGTCCTCGTCATCTGCCTTTCCTTCTTCCTCCTTTCCTACCTTTCGGGGAAGGCATCCACAGGTATCGCCGAAGTTGGCCTTGTTTTATCAGCGACTCTATGTATTTTTTCAATTGGAAGCAGTCTTCGGTATCGTGGCCGTGGTCATGATGAAACTGGCAGAACTTCTTCATGTTCTTTTTGTTATCAGCGGTCATGGCCCTCGGCCGCTGAACTTGGGTCCCCTGTCTTTCCATTGTCATGAGGATGTTGGTCCTCGTGGTGTTCAGAGGTGTGAAGGTTGGGGGTTTCCTTCCCCTAGTCCTTCGAGGTCGTCTTGCTTGGTCGGTCGGATACCGCGTCTACTGGCTGGACCATTCGGCACGGGCGTGATCAGTCTTCGGTCCACCCATCCTCAGCTCTTCGGCTGTCATGTGCTGCTCGGCCCTTCTGTAGAACTCGCCAAGCATGTCCGGAGGGTCCTTTGAAAATTTGTAGAACAGCTGTGAGTATCTCCAAAGGCCCTGTATCATGGCGAGGATGCATATTTTGGGCCGAAAGTCTGGGACACTTAGGGCCTCTCTGTTGAACCTTTCGACATAGTCACGAATGGTTTCTCCGTTCCTCTGCGCTATGTCGAACATCTGGACAGGCATCTTCACCGTCGGCCGACTTCCAACGAATTGCTGTGTGAAGGCCGTGGATAGCTCCTGGAACTCCCTGATGGTCCCTGGGGCCAATGAATTATACCACGCTGTTGCTGGTCCTGTGAGGGTTACTTCAAAACACTTGCACAAGTTAGCATCATCAGCACTGTGCATCATCATGCTGCGTTTGTACTTGGTCAGGTGAGCCTGTGGATCTGTCCGGCCATCATAAGTTTCCAGCCGAGTTAC
The DNA here is from genome assembly GCA_005392925.1 of Aquilaria sinensis. NCBI lineage: Eukaryota > Viridiplantae > Streptophyta > Magnoliopsida > Malvales > Thymelaeaceae > Aquilaria > Aquilaria sinensis. Next base: position 118,897 of record SMDT01000904.1, on the reverse strand, counting down.
CCGGAAATCACCTGGCATGGCTGCCTCAACCACTGTTCGGGTGAATAGAGACTCATCCCCACAGAAGGTTTTGGACAGCCTAGCCCAGACCGGCTTGCGAGCTACCTGTCTTTCTACTCTCTCCAGCCTCACCAATATCTTCTCCATCAGGAGCGTGGCACTAGGCTCTTCCTCCTGGTGTTTGTAGGCTCCTAGGAAGGGAGATTGTCGGCACCTCTTCGGGGAGTGACTTCGGCACCGAGGAGATGGGGACTTCGCCTCGGGTGATGAGCTCATTTGGCATGGAATTTTAGGTCGCTTAGACCCCGTTTGCCCCATAGGTCGGCCCCCAAATGGCACGTTTTCTGTTGAGGACTCTTCTTGTAGATCCCCGCTCCCCGAACTGCGATAGGTTGGTTTGGGGCTTTTCTCCCGAGGGCGTGCTGGCGAGGGAGGCCTTTGGGCCTGAGTTGGTTGTGGCCATCTTCGGTCAATCTGTTGTGTCATTTCAGCCACGACAGAGCACTGAAAGTCGCACAGAAAACTCATGGTTATGACCAGAGGACGCTCTTCCTCAAGCGAGGAAGTCCCTGGAATGGTTTGCTCAGTAGCCGGTTGAGCTTTAGGCACGGACGAGGACTTCAGGATTCCCTTGTCCTTTGAACGCCGAGTTTCAACAACGACGACCTGAGGGTGGGTTCCCACAGATGGTGCCAAATGATGCCCGGCTGCATCTTCGTCATGTGACATTGTGACTACGGGAGAGACTTCCTAAGAGGGAGAGCGTCTGGAGTGTAAGTTTCCTAGGGGAGAGTACCTGAAATGCTCAGAAAATAGGGTTAGGGGGTCCCGGTGTGTTTTTCCGGGGAGGAGCCTCGACGCCCAAGTTAGTGCCCTAAGAGGAGATAGAGGAGGGACAAAGAGGAATAGATGGCCTTGCCTTTATGTGTTTTCTTATGGGAGAGAAGGTCCAAATCGCCTGCCAAGACGTGTTTCCTGGTATTTATAGGAGTGCCCAGCCTGTTCAGATTTCGACACGTGTTCGGTCGGATGTCTTCTGTACCTTCAGGCATAGGGGACAGGCAGCTGTTTATAGGCTCTTTGAGTCTTGGACTGAGACAGGTTGTGATAAGACTTGAACGGCGTTGGCGCGTCAGACTGCCGTTTTGAGGCGGTGTGTAGTGCCTGTGGGCGACATGTCAGAGGCTCCTTAAATGCTTATGCCGTACTGCCGAGGTCCTCTGGACGAGGTTGTCCTTTGGTAGGGATGCCCTTCTTCGGGGATTATGCCTGCGGTTCAGGGATTTCCCTGGTTCGGGGGTTTCGCCTTCAGGGAGAGTCTCTCCTGCTTGCAATAGCTGGTGTTTTATCCCCAAAGGCGATCCGTTTGGTCCCCCGAGGGAGCCGGCAACATTTTTGACAGTTCTGGGGTTCTATCCGAGGTCGTGGGTTTAGGGCGTTCTGCTTCACTCCTTCCGAGGTCCATGTTAGCGCCACCTTCTGATGGCGTCAGGTTTCCCATCCACGCTTTTGACAGGAAGCATGTGGTGAAAGAGGCGATAGCCCTTCGGCTATCAATGTCCTACATAAAAAATGTGCTAGAGCACCATTTGGCATTGTCTGTTGGAACTCATCCTCAAATCACCGTCATGGAGACCCAACATTCTAAGGATAAGGGCATTCCAAATTCAAAGTCCAAGTTCATACCTAAGCCTACGAAGGCAGACTATCAGGCACCCTCGGAAGCTTAACTCCTAGAGGATGAGTGCCCTTTGACGGTTATTATGGGCTTTTTATGTGATTTCTAGTTCTCCATAGTAGGCAAAATGACACAGTAACTTGACCAAAGGTGGTCACGCATATGTTCTCACTTTAGGACCTCTTCACCAAGGTCCACTTCGAGAAAGGGCACCGGTCATCTCGTTAGAGTTCCCCAAATGGGAGCTTGCACGGGGAGTCTTCAACACAAAATCCTCCGGCTCATGGGTGGTACATGATGGGTTTCGGGAGCCAAACAGCACAGCGGAATTTAACCAAAACCCTCCAGGATCCAAGTAAAACGGGGCAAACCGGGTGTTCAAAAATTTTCATACCTAATTTTTGGTTGAGATCTATCACTTAACTGTAGAGTCGAATCACAAAACATGAACAATTGACATGTTCAAGCTCTCATGGTATCCACACGAGCCTCTCGGGATCACCACGCTTCCACCATGTCCCGGCGGATGCGTTTCTCTTGCGCTCGCAATGCTAGCTTGTGTCCTCCAAGGAATTGCAAGAGAAGAGTGCGGTTGTCCTTTTGGGAGGCTAGGGCAAGGAGACCTACGAATTTTTCACTTAAAAGTTGCATTTATAGTGAGACTCAACTTCCAGGCCTAATGGGTTTCAAAGCCCTAATCCAATTAGGATTTAATTTCGGGCTTAATAATGGCTCAATTCTTGGGCCCATTATTAATACAAAATTAAAGTGAAACCATAACCCAAATAATTAGCCCATGCACTCTAATGATCCAAATAGCTATATGTGTGCGACCCAATAGGCTCTTGCCATGTTGGCAATGATCATAAATCACATTTATGATCATAAGCAATGAGCGGTGTCTAGCAACACATCATTGCTACCCAAGTGACAAGATTGTCGATGATTCGACTAAACCTTTATGATCATCACCGATATATGCCATTGTCCCTTTGTCCAAGATATCAAGACTAAGCACGAGACATGGAATGTGTCACTCTCGTATAGCCCAATCTTTGGTTTCTTGATTACCGAGTAGACCAACTTAAACTGATGACATTGATATCGTATATCAACTCATCCGAGCATGGCCATGCATTTTCTAAGTCTCACTCTATCAAGGGGCCCGAAGATATCACTCCCGTTACATAGGAGGGACAAATCCCATCTTGATCATACAAATCCCTCCGCATGATATGTGACATACCCAATGACCTCCTTCAAGTTCACTCAGTTACGAGCAACAAAGGAAAGTATCAAAGTATGTGACTCACATGTAGGGAACCTTGATGATCTTAGGTCGAAGGACTACATATACCATGATCACTATGAGAATCACTTAAGACACTCATATAATGATCCATGAAGTGTTCTCATGGTGGGTCGGTCCAGTACACAAGTTCTCCAACTTGTACCCATATGTAGACTACATATCTCATATTAGTCTCCACATATGCTAGTCGTTATGTATTATTGCAACCCGCTCCACAATAATACTAGACCAGGGACATTTAAGAATATCATTATTCGAGGGTTACAATTATGTTTGTTAAGTTACGCAGAAACAAAACAACAAACATAATTGCTGGATTAATGCCTTAATAAAATATCATGACTCAATGTGCAAAAATACAATCATCTCATGATTTGCTTTTGGGCACAACACTAACAGTACATGGCAGGGTCCAGATCAAAGGAACTAAGGGCCACCCACCAACAGAGCCCTTCTACGCCAGATAAGTCCCTCTCACCATGATAACAAAGTTGCTCACCAATAAGAAGATGTTATGCTCTCTTACCTATGGCTACCAAGCATCGAGGAGAGGATGGTACCTCTATCCTGATCGAGAGAATTTTGGAAAGATTAGATAAGGTGGAGAAACAGGTCTCCAGAAAATGAGTTTGGTCTAGGTTATCGGAGACTGTCATCAGAGAAGAGTCCCCATTTATTAGGACAATAGTGGAAGCCTCGATACTCAGTGACTTCTAAGTACCGTGCTTAGAAATGTATGATGGGCGAACCAACCATCAGGCCTACCTAACAAAATACAAAAGGGGCATCATGTTGCACAGAGTCGATGATTCCATGTTCTACAAATGCTTTGAGGTCACCTTATTCGGGCTAGCAACTATGTGGTACAACTCGTTGGCATCTATGACCATAATGGGCTTCCAGGAACTATCTACCACCTTCACCCAACAATTCATAGGGAGGAGGGCAATGGTGAAAATGCCCATACAAATGTTCGATATAGCCCAAAAGTATGGGGAGACCATTCGGACTATGTTGAGAATTTCAACTGAGAAGCACTCAGTGTTTCAAACTTCCATTCCGAGATTTGAATCCTCACAATGATTAGAGTGTAGGGTTTTGGGAGCCAAACAAGTGTAGTAGAATATAACCAAAGCCCTCCAGGATCCAAGTGAAATAGGGTAAACCAGGTGTGCAAAATTTTCGTACCTAACTCAGTTCAGATCTTTTACCCAACTGTTGAGTTGAATCACAAAATCTAAATAGTTGACATGTTCAAGCCTTCTACAGTATCTACACAAGCCTCTCATGATCACCATGCTTCCACCACATCCCGATAGATACATTTCTCTTGCAGTCGCAGTGCTAGCATGCGTCCTCCAAATAGTGCCAAGAGAAGAGTGCGACTGGAACTTTTAGGAGGCTAGGGCAAGAGTTGTGAATTTCTCACTATGTGATGTATTTATAGTGAGATTGAACTTCCAAGGCCAATGCTTTTGAAGCCCTAATCCAATTAGGCTTTAATTTTAGGGTTAATAATGGCTCAGCCTTTGGGCCATTTATTAATTTGAAATTATCATGAACCCATAACCCAAATAAATTAGCCATTACACTCAAATAATCCAAATAAGCTTTATGTGTATGGCCCAATCAGCTCTTACCACATTGGCAATCATAAATCCCATTTATGATCATAAGCAAGAACGATGTCTAGCAACACATCATTGCTACCCAAGTGATAAGATTGTCAGTGATTTGACTAAACCTTTATGATCATTATCCATATATGTCATTGTCCCTTTGTCCAAGATATCAAGACTAAGAACGAGACATGGAATGTGTCACTTTCGCATAGCCCAATCTTTGGTTTCTTGATTACCAAGTAGACTAACTTAAACTAATGACATTGATATCGTATATCAACTCATCCGAGCATGGCCATGCATTTTCTTAGTCTCACTCTATCAAGAGGCCTGAAGATATCACTCCCATTGCATAGGAGGGAAAAATCCCATCTTGATCACACAAAATCCTCTGCATGATATGTGACATACCCAATGACCTCCTTCAAGTTCACTCAGTTATGAGCAACAAAGGGAAGTATCAAAGTATGTGACTTATATGAAGGGAACCCTGATGACCTTAGGTCAAAGGACTACATATACCTGATCACTATGAGATTCACTTTTGACACTCATATAATGATCCATATAGCATTCTCATGGTGGGTTTGTCCAGTACACAAGTTCTCCAACTTGTACCCATATGTAGACTACATATCTCATATTAGTCTCCACATATGCTAGTCGTTATGTATTATTGCAACCCGCTCCACAATAATACTAGACCAGGGACATTTAAGAATATCATTATTCGAGGGTTACAATTATGTTTGTTAAGTTACGCAGAAACAAAACAACAAACATAATTGCTGGATTAATGCCTTAATAAAATATCATGACTCAATGTGCAAAAATACAATCATCTCATGATTTGCTTTTGGGCACAACACTAACAGTACATGGCAGGGTCCAGATCAAAGGAACTAAGGGCCACCCACCAACAGAGCCCTTCTACGCCAGATAAGTCCCTCTCACCATGATAACAAAGTTGCTCACCAATAAGAAGATGTTATGCTCTCTTACCTATGGCTACCAAGCATCGAGGAGAGGATGGTACCTCTATCCTGATCGAGAGAATTTTGGAAAGATTAGATAAGGTGGAGAAACAGGTCTCCAGAAAATGAGTTTGGTCTAGGTTATCGGAGACTGTCATCAGAGAAGAGTCCCCATTTATTAGGACAATAGTGGAAGCCTCGATACTCAGTGACTTCTAAGTACCGTGCTTAGAAATGTATGATGGGCGAACCAACCATCAGGCCTACCTAACAAAATACAAAAGGGGCATCATGTTGCACAGAGTCGATGATTCCATGTTCTACAAATGCTTTGAGGTCACCTTATTCGGGCTAGCAACTATGTGGTACAACTCGTTGGCATCTGTGACCATAATGGGCTTCCAGGAACTATCTACCACCTTCACCCAACAATTCATAGGGAGGAGGGCAATGGTGAAAATGCCCATACAAATGTTCGATATAGCCCAAAAGTATGGGGAGACCATTCGGACTATGTTGAGAATTTCAACTGAGAAGCACTCAGTGTTTCAAACTTCCATTCCGAGATTTGAATCCTCACAATGATTAGAGTGTAGGGTTTTGGGAGCCAAACAAGTGTAGTAGAATATATCCAAAGCCCTCCAGGATCCAAGTGAAATAGGGTAAACCAGGTGTGCAAAATTTTCGTACCTAACTCAGTTCAGATCTTTTACCCAACTGTTGAGTTGAATCACAAAATCTAAATAGTTGACATGTTCAAGCCTTCTACAGTATCTACACAAGCCTCTCATGATCACCATGCTTCCACCACATCCCGATAGATACATTTCTCTTGCAGTCGCAGTGCTAGCATGCGTCCTCCAAATAGTGCCAAGAGAAGAGTGCGACTGGAACTTTTAGGAGGCTAGGGCAAGAGTTGTGAATTTCTCACTATGTGATGTATTTATAGTGAGATTGAACTTCCAAGGCCAATGCTTTTGAAGCCCTAATCCAATTAGGCTTTAATTTTAGGGTTAATAATGGCTCAGCCTTTGGGCCATTTATTAATTTGAAATTATCATGAACCCATAACCCAAATAAATTAGCCATTACACTCAAATAATCCAAATAAGCTTTATGTGTATGGCCCAATCAGCTCTTACCACATTGGCAATCATAAATCCCATTTATGATCATAAGCAAGAACGATGTCTAGCAACACATCATTGCTACCCAAGTGATAAGATTGTCAGTGATTTGACTAAACCTTTATGATCATTATCCATATATGTCATTGTCCCTTTGTCCAAGATATCAAGACTAAGAACGAGACATGGAATGTGTCACCTTCGCATAGCCCAATCTTTGGTTTCTTGATTACCAAGTAGACTAACTTAAACTAATGACATTGATATCGTATATCAACTCATCCGAGTATGGTCATACATTTTCTTAGTCTCACTTTATCAAGAGGCCTGAAGATATCACTCCCATTGCATAGGAGGGAAAAATCCCATCTTGATCACACAAAATCCTCTGCATGATATGTGACATACCCAATGACCTCCTTCAAGTTCACTCAGTTATGAGCAACAAAGGGAAGTATCAAAGTATGTGACTTATATGAAGGGAACCCTGATGACCTTAGGTCAAAGGACTACATATACCTGATCACTATGAGATTCACTTTTGACACTCATATAATGATCCATATAGCATTCTCATGGTGGGTTTGTCCAGTACACAAGTTCTCCAACTTGTACCCATATGTAGACTACATTTCTCATATTAGTCTCCACATATGCTAGTCATTATGTATTATTATAACCTGCCCCATGATAATACTAGACCAGGGCCATTTAAGAATATCATTATTCTATGGTTATAATTATGTTTATCATGTTACGTAAAAACACAACAACAATCATAATTACTGGATTAACCCCTTAATAAAATATCATGACACAATGTGCAAAAATATAATCATCTTATGATTTGCTTTTGGGTACAACACTAACAATCTCCCACTTGCACTAAAGCCAATCATCCACGTATCTAATATCAATGGATCTAGAATGGCTATCATACTTCTGCTGTGGAAGGGGTTTTGCCAGTGGATCAAGAATGTTGTTATTTGTCGATATACTGTATATCCTCGCATCATCCCTCTCGATGATCTCCTTGATGAGATGATAATGTCGAACTATGTGTTTGAATCACTGGTTAGATCGATGTTCTTTAGCCTTTGTGATTGCTCCACTGTTGTCACATTAAAGTTCTATCAGGTCGGCAATGATTGGAAACACTCCGAGTTCTGTGATGAACTTCTTGATCCAAATTGCCTCATTCGTAGGATTAAAGGTGGCAATGTACTCAAATTCTATTGTAGAGTCAGCTACTGTCTCTTGCTTTGAACTCTTCTAGCTCACAGCATGACCACCAATACAAAACACATAACCAGATTGTGACCTAAAATCATCGTTATCAGATGCAAAACTAGCATCAGTGTAACGCCTTACAATGAGCTCATCTTCACCCCCAAATACTAAGAATGCAATTGTTGTCCTTTGTAAGTACATAAGGATGTTCTTAACAACTATCTAATGACTCTAATTAGGGTTCGATTGGTACCCGCTCGTCATGCTCAAGGCATACAAGACATCGGGATAAGTACATAACAAGGCATACATGATAGATCCAATTGCTAAGGCATATGCAATCTTACTCATGCGCTATCTCTCCTCAAGTGTGATGCCCGGTAGCATCCTCGTTGTACGACATGCTGGCCTAAATGAGAGACTTCCGGTGTGAAGATGTCTGCAAGACTTTGAAGAACAAGGGTTAGGAGCTGCCCATAGTGCATTTACGGGGGAGGAGCCTTCGACACCCAAGTCAATATTTGTGAGAGCAGTAGTAAAGAGTTGAGAGTAAAGAAAAAAAAGTCTCGTGTCCTTACCAAGGTCCCTCCTAAGTATTTATAGGAGGGTGGAGGGGGGAGGCCGTTTGACATAGACTTTCTAGATCATGACACATGTTTGGTCAGATTTGATCCGTACCTTCAGAGGCAAGTATCTCCAACTGGCAATGGGCCTTTATGGCCAGAGGGCAAGGGCGTGCATGAGGTCCCTTTGTCAAAGGCTCCTTAACCATTTTTGTCGTATCTTCATAAGACCCCTTCGGGCAGAGATTTTCCCCAATGGCTATTGGGGAATACCTTTTGGAAAAGAGGATCATTTTTGGGGGACTTTATACTTAGCTGAGGACGGTGGATCTGCTTTTTTGAGGTTAATGGTTTCACAAATCTGATGGTCGTGAGGACACCTTTTCCCAAAGTTGGTCATGTTACTTTCTGAGGGTTGTGTGGAGAATGCCCTAGGTTGGGGCTGAGTTTCTTCCAAGGGTGGCATCAAGTTACTCGATCAGGAGATCTCGGGGGCAATAGCCCTTTGGCTATCACATGCCCCCATTAGAAAAGCAGAAGTTGTGTCTTCGATGCTAGTCATTTTGGAGTATGTAATAAGAAGCTGAAGATATTCCTTAGCCAAGAGTTCTGACTTTTGATAGCTCCTCGGGCAAAGACCCCACTTTCTTGCCGAAGTTGCATTTTAGGCATTCTTTGAGGGTTTTTGCATCCTATTTCGAGCCCTTTATGAGGATGTTGTTCTGAACCAGCTTCTTCTGCTTTGGCGAGGTCACACCTTTGACACTAAAGGAGCTATTTCTCTCTGAGCCCAAATTATCGTTCTAGCCGAAGGCACGGCTATAATTTCTTCAATGTTTTTTACTCCTGCCTTCTATTAGTGAACCGTCCTATCTTTTGACTAGGCAGTCATGTCATTTGAGGGTGGGCGATGTAGGACTGCCTGTGTCAGTCGGCGTGCCCTCAATGTTTACATCGCGTGACACGTGTCATCGAGTTAATGGCGATCAGTCATGTATGTTATGTTGGTTGCATCCCTTCTCTTGTGAAGGGTCATTATGGTGACGCTTTGCTGCCCTCTTCGATCTATATAAGGCCTTGTCCCTCAAAGGTTTCCTCACTCTTCTACTTTCACTCCTTTCGCTTCTGATCTCTGTTTCATTCTCCAACTTTTTTCTTACAGCGACGCAAGCGGTGAGAGCGATTTCCAGCGAGTATCACGGTGATCTCCAAGGTTCTTTTTCCTTCCTGAACTAGGTGGGTTTATTCCCAAAGTTGTTCTTCTTCTTCCCTTTTCTCTTTTCTTTCCCATTAGTCCAAGGTTAATGTCTTTATCCCAAAGATGTTGTTTGGACAAGTCATGATTAAAGCTGTTCTCGGAAGCTGGCTTTCTCTTAATTCTCACCTGAGTTGTGCGACTTCAGAAAAGCTGAAGAAGTGGTCGGCCAAATTTTTTCTTCCTTCATACACCATCACCAAGCTTCTTGCACCTGCCATTCTAAGCTACCTTCCTCACCATGAAGAGGTTACCACCTTCAGAGCATAGCTGAAGGTGGGTCTTCGGCATTGTCACACCTCACACAAGCCCTGGCCTGTAAGTCCCAAACCTGACTCACAAGCCCAAACTAAAAACTGGGTAAATAGCTCTCGGCCTAACCCAAAGGAACTAACTTTAAGTCTTATTTTCTTAAGGTAATGGGCCTGGGAGGTGGCCCAGGTGGCTTTCAAACCAAACTAGTAATTACTTGCAGCGTAAGTAAGGCCCAAACCACTTTCTTGCTTAACAAGCAAGGCAACAAATAATGCAACTTCCAGTGCATACTTGGTGTGCAATCAAGTGTGCTACCTACATGGCAACCAAGAAGCCCACAATCTTGGTTTAAGTTTGGAAAACCACAAGGAGTAATGCATGTAGCTCTCGGCCATCAAACATACATACAAAGGTGCACCATAAAACTTGCAAGGTCATGCCATTAACAACACTCAAAAGTGCCAAGCCTTGGCCCATAATGCTTATAACACATATCCATACATATAATCATTCATACTCCCATACATAACTTGGCATACAAGGTTCTCAAAATAACATCACCATCTAGGTATCCAAGACTACAATATACACAACCAAAAGTGTAGTCTACCTAGCAAATAACATGGCTAATAATGCAACCAAATATATCCAATAAGCCCATCAAGTAACTAAGATCACATGGCAAATTTTAACCATCACTTAGCCACCTTAACACTTGAACCATGGCATATATTACCAAGCGAACTCAAGTGTAGTGAACCCTACCTCAAGCTCTCGGTCTCCAATAAAACTTCAAGTGTCCAAGTGCCTTTCAACCTCAATGCCTACCATAATAAGGCATAATCATTAACAACATAACCCATGGATCAAATACCATGATTTCAATGAAAGACACTATCACCCAACACTTTGAAGCTCTCGGCCATATAAGCCAAAATACTTAAACATAAGCTGCCCATTAATCTCACATACCATGAGCCATTATAATCTCCAATAAACAACAACCATGGCATTAATGCCAAGTAACCAAGTGAAATATACCATTTCACTCCAATTCAAGCTTTCGGCCAAAGCACACATTTTTATCTCATGGTACTACTCAACATTCCATTACACCAAATGAGTAGTCAAACAACAATAAGCTTACTCATGGCACAATTACCATGTAACCAAGCAAAATACATCATTTGACATTAAGTCTAGCTCTCGGTTATAATGCCCATAACCACACATTTGTGTTCTTCATCAATCCAAACCAACATACACTCACCAACTCATCATTAATCATAGTTCATGGCATCAATGCCATGTAAACACAAGAAGAACATGATTTACCTCAAAGATGAACCTTTCGGCCAAACTCAAATTTGCTCAACTTGATGTCCTTCACTCAAACTTGCCTAGCACAAGAACAAATAGGCAACAACAATACTTAGTCATGGATTAATTTCCATGGAAATCCAAGAAGAACACCAAGAACACATGTCCAACACATTCGGCCAACAACTAGGTTTTCAAACCAACATTTCTTGTTCAATTAAGCTTAATATAACAACAATTGAGCACTCAAAATCCTTGTTCATGGAAGAAATACCATGGATTCAAGGAAATAACAAGGTTACCTCAAGAACCCTAGCTTGATTTGGCTCGGCCCTTCACCAAAACTTCAAGAACAAAGCTTGATTCCAAGTAGTCTTAAGCCGAAACAAGCTCTTCCAAGCTTGAATCCTTCAAATGGCCTCAAGATTTCTTGAATTCAAGACCAAAGTGTGAAGGAACTCTCAAGAATGCTCTCGGCCAAGCAAGAGCAAGGTAAGCCCGAAATGAACAAATGGCCTTGACTTAGTTTCGGCTGAAAGACATTGGTGATTTAGTTAGCAAAAATGCCAACTTTTGTCTTCCATTTCTTTGCATGGCGCAATGTAGCCCTTAAGCTTCACTTGATCACAAGGCCGCCACTAAAACTTGTGTTAAAATGGACACTTAGGTCCACTTCATGGCTTATAATGCCAAGCAAATAACAAACACAAGTACCAAGGTGTCATAAGGTACCCATGCATAACCGGCCATGTAACTAGACATAAAGACTAGTTAGTTTAACTAGTAACTAGTGAATAGTACACTAGTGGTAGACAAGATTTGACTAGTAATCATTGTTGTCTCCCACAATTTGGTCTAGTCTTGCACTAGTCATCATAATAAACTTGCATGGCCGAAATGCCAACTTAAAGTTTGTAGTTTTAATTGTACCACTCAACTTAGTGTACAATTTGATCCCCTTTCTCTGTTTTCTGTCAGCTTTTCCATAGTACGTTTTCCATGTGCAACTAAGTCCTGATAGTTTCCAGTTTTGCACATAAGTCATTGTGCCAGTCTCCAGTCTCCATGGCTCTTCTTTCTTCCCTTTCTGTTTTCTCTCATTTTCCTTGGTTCTCCTTGGCCTAAGCCAAGCACATAGGAGGTGCCTAACAATTTCCTCCCTCCTTAAGGAATTTGGTCCTCCAAATTCTTCACCAAATTAAGGTACAGTTGAGGATACTTGAAGGCAATTTCCTGTTCCACTTCCCAGGTTGCCTCTTCGGAAGTATGATTGCTCCACTGCACCTTAATCATAGAAATCCACCTACTCCTCAACTTCCTGGTATCTCTGGCCAAGAACTGGATTGGCACTTCTTCATAAGTAAGATTAGGTGCCACAATCACAGTTGCAGGTGTTTCTATTTGCTTGTAACTTGGAACATACCTTTTGAGCAAGCTCACATGAAATACATTATGTACATTTCCAAGTTTTGGAGGCAAGTCCAGCTGATAAGCCACATTCCCCACTCTGGCTAGTATTTGGTATGGTCCCACATACCTTGGTGCCAGTTTCCCTTTCTTTCCAAACCTGATTACTCCCTTCATTGGAGAAACTTTGAGCTACACCCAATCTCCTACCTGGAACTCCAGGTCCCTTCTCCTTTTCAGGTTTGCATAGGCTTGCTGCCTATCATTTGCAGTTTTGATCCTAGCCTGGATCAACTTAATTTTCTCAGTGGTTTCCTTAATAATGTCTGGCCCCAATTCCAACTTATCTTCTGGCTGATGCCAGCAATGAGGAGTAACACATCTCTTGCCATATAAGGCCTCATAAGGAGCCATTCCTATCACTGAATGATAGCCATTATTATAAGAAAACTCTACCAGTGGGAGATGTACATCCCACTCACCCTGGAAGCCAATTACACAACACCTCAACATATCCTCCAGAGTTTGTATAGTTCTCTCTGTTTGTTCGTCGGTCTGAGGATGGTAAGCGGAACTAAACTTAAGTTTAGTACCCAGTGCCAGGTGCAGGGATTTCCAGAACCTAGAGACAAATCTAGGATCCCTATCTAACACTATATCATCTGGTATCCCATGTAATCTCACTACTTCCCTTATATAGAGGTGTGCCAGCTTATCCAAAGAATCAGTAAGATTCATAGGAAGAAAATGGGCTGCCTTGGTCAGTCTATCAACAATGACCCAAATGGCATTATGTTTTCTTCTGGTTAGTGGCATACCCACTACAAAATCCATAGAGATGGATCCCCATTTTCTCTCAGGTATGGGTAAGCTCTGCAGCTTTCCCCCTGGCTTTTGATGCTCCACTTTCACTTGTTGGCAGGTTTCACAACTTGCAACAAGGGTATTTATATCCTTCCTCAAATATGGCCACCAAAAATGTACTCTGAGTGCATGATACATTTTTGTGGCTCCTGGGTGCATACCCAGCTTACTAGAATGAGCCTCCTCCAGTATTTGAACTCTTAGGTTGTCCTTTTCAGGCACATACAACCTATTGTGGGAATATAACATTCCCTGCTTGAAGGAAAAACCCTGGAATAGTTCTCCCTTACTTTTGCCAGAAATCAACTCTAGCTCTTCATCACCAGCTTGAGCTTCCTTAATAAGCTCTTTCCATTCTCGTATAATAGTGAGTACTTTTAGCTGCTCACTTTCTTCAGCTAACCATTGGTTTGCTAGCTGAGTAACACTCAGGTTTTCGGCCTTATGCTCAGTCTTACCTCGTTTGAGTATCCCAGTATAGTTTCTACTCAAGGCATCTGCCACCACATTGGCTTTCCCAGCTGTGTATTCAATTACACAGTCAAAATCCTTCAAATACTCCAGCCACCTTCTTTGTCTCATATTCAAGTCCTTCTGAGTGAATAGGTATCTGAGACTTTTGTGGTCTGTAAACACTTGGAATTTATTACCAAGCAAATAGTGTCTCCACTGCTTGAGTGCAAAGACCACTGCTGCTAGTTCCAGGTCATGCACTGGATATTTCTTTTCATGTGGTCTCAACTGTCTAGACCCAAAAGCAATGGCTTGCTTTTCCTGCATCAAAACACAGCCTAGTCCCACATGAGAGGCATCGGTGAATACCTCATATTCCTTTTCAGGATCAGGTAGGACTAGTACAGGAGCTGTAGTCAGCCTCCTTTTCAGCTCTTGAAAGCTTTCCTCACATTTAGGTTCCCAGACAAATTTCTGGTTCTTTCTAGTTAACTGAGTCATAGGAGCTGCTAATACAGAAAACTTTGGCACAAATCTTCTGTAGTAGCCAGCTAACCCCAGGAAGCTTCTGACTTCCCTTACACACTGGGGCTGCTTCCAATCAAGGATTGATCTTACCTTTTCAGGATCTACAGCCAACCCTTGATCATTTATTATATGACCCAGAAATCCAATCTCCTTTGTCCAAAATTTACACTTACTCAGCTTTCCATACAGCTGATGTTCTTGGAGCAATCCAAGCACTACTTTAAGGTGTACTTTATGAGTTTCCTCATCCTTGGAATATACCAAGATATCATCAATGAACACCACCACAAAGTGGTCCAGGTATGCCCTGAACACCCTCTGCATCAAGTCCATAAAGAATGCAGGTGCATTAGTGAGTCCAAATGGCATCACTGTATATTCAAAATGACCATACCTAGTCCTGAAAGTAGTCTTAGGTATGTCCTCCTCCTTTACCCTTAGCTGGAAATATCCAGACCTTGGATCAATTTTGGAGAACACTCTTGCTCCTTTTAATTGATCAAATAAATCCTCTATCCTTGGGAGAGGATACTTATTCTTTATGGTCAATGCATTCAACTTTCTGTAATCTATACAGAGTCTAAGGGTTCCATCCTTCTTTTTCACAAATAACACAGGTGCTCCCCAAGGGAGACACACTGGGTCTAATGAACCCTTTTTCCAGTAATTCATCCAACTGCTTCCTGAGTTCTACCATCTCAGGCACTGCCATTCTATAAGGAGCAGTAGATACTGGTGCTGCTCCTGGTACCAGCTTAATTTCAAATTCCACCTCCCTTAAGGGTGGCAATCCAGGTAAGTCTGTAGGAAAGGCCCTTGGGAAATCTTGAACTATGGGTATTTTCCTAAGTTCATTAGATATTTCCTGGTCATTCAGTACCAGGCAATCCTGCTCACCTTCTAGAGTTGTTATCTCCAGCACTTTTATGTGGCAGTCCATAGCCAACTCTAAGGGCTTACTCAAATCATATACTGTCCCACCAGGCAATAATAATTGTCTGGCCTGACAATCAATAATGACTCGATTCTCTTCTAACCAGTTCATGCCCAAAATCACATCATAGCCATGTGTCTCCAATACTATGAGGTTTGTCCTCAGTTTCAGCTTGCCTATCTGTATTTCACAGTTTTCTACCATGTAGTAGGCAAACAAAATTTCATTGCCAGCTGTTCTTACCAAGTACATGTTGTCCATATACTTTACCTCTAAATTCATGGCTGTCACCAAGCTGGTAGCTATTATGGATAAGGAAGCCCCAGTATCAAATAAAACAGATACTAATTGACCATTGAGATAAAGTTTACCTTTCAAAGCCTTCCTTCTAGTCCTTTGCTGACTAGTCTCCCTTTTAGCTTCCTCGGTCTCAGGTGGTTCCTGTCCTCTCCTGGCAGCTTCCAGCTTAAACACCCTCCCTGGAAATGTACCAGGCCTTCTTTGCTCCTAAGGAGCTCTGGTTGCTGGCCTCCCACCTTGGGCTGGCCCCTGAGTCCTTAGTTGGGGCATAGGGAACTGTCCCCTAGGTCCTCTGGGATTAAAAGTTCCCAGCAATTTCTTACTGCCTTCACCCCTTTTTGGGCAATCCCTCACCCAGTGGTCTGGGGCACCACATCCATGACACCCTGTGGAAGCCTTAAAGCATGGCTTATTGCCATGAAACTTCCCATAAGTGTTACACTGAGGACCATATGGTTGTGACTGTGGTCCTCTATCCATTCTGTTCTCCTTTCTGCTTCCTCCTGCTTCCCTCTCCTCTCTCGGCCTTTTTGACATCTGGCCCTTCTTTGTTCCACTACTACTACCTGGCCCACTCCTCAATTGCTCCTAAGACTCCTGCTCCAGAGCCAGTGCACTCTGCACCACTGTATAATAGTCTCTGGCTCCAATGGCTCTGAGAATTTGTCTCAGCTCAGGTCTTAGACCCCTGATGAACCTTTTGGTCCTTAGCTCTTCCTGTCCGTCATACTGAGGGGCATACCTGATCAAGCTGTTGAACCTCTGCTCATACTCCAGCATACTGAGGTTCCCCTGGTCCAGTTGATCAAATTCAACCTGTTTCTGATCTCTCTGTGCTTCACTCACATACTGCTGCCGAAACACTCTGAGAGAATCAGGCCACCTCATGGACCTCCTCCTATCTGGATGCCTCCTTAGGTTCCTCTCCTGGTAACTCTTCTGTACTGCTCTCCACCAGAGTTTTGCATTCCCCTCTAGCCTAAAAGTGGCTAGCAATACTCTCTGGGTGGAAGTAACCTCCATTCTCTCCAATATCATTTCTAACTGGTATAACCAGAACTCGGCCTCCTCTGAGTCACAACCCCCTCTGAAAACTGGAGGTTTCAGTGCCAGAAACCCCTCCAATTGGCCGTCCTTTAGTCCTCCACTGCTATGCTTTCTCTTCCTCTCTTCTTTGCTACTAGATTTACCTCTGGATGACCTGCTTGACCTGCTCCTGAGTGTGGTCTCCTCAACAGAGGGTTCAGTCCCTCTGGAGTATATATATGCATCCCTTTCCTCAATATCTGGGCTGTCACCCTCCTCTTCCTCCTCAATTCTAGGCTCCTGCCTCACCTCTGACCTCATCCTCCTGGCTCTTGGATGTCTCCTCTCCTCATCCGCCTCTTCTTCCTCTTGATTACCTCCAGCTCGGCTGGACTGATCATAACTCTCTGGCTCTTTGCCAGGCCTCCTTCTCCTTCTCCCACTCCCTTCTGCCTCCACTGGCTCCACTTCTCCCTGATTCTGGGCTTGGCCTCTAGCCAAGGATTGCATTCCCAGCACTAGTTGAGCCACTGTGGCATGTAATGACTCCATCATCACTTCCATCCTTTCTTGTCTATCTCTACTTGGCCCAGGTATTTGGTACCTAGCAGTGGGGTCTTCAGCCCCATTATGACCCATTTCTCCTACCTGGGTCTCAAGCACATTTTCCGCCAATCCCTCTACATGATGGGCTGCAGTTTCTTCTTCCTGTCTCAGGGAACCCTTGTCCCTGCCTCTAGTTCTCATCCTGCACTTTCAATTGCAGTTATTCACAAATATCCAAAATAACACAAGTCTTATTTGAGTTAGCCCTAAAGGGAACACTGTCTAGGCTTAGCTCTGATTGTACTAAACAAGCAGCCTCTGATACCAAACAAAGCCTGTCACACCTCACACAGGCCCTGGCCTGTAAGTCCCCAACCTTACTCACAAGCCCAAACTAAAAACTGGGTAACTAGCCCTCGGCCATACCACATGGACTATCTTTAAGTCTTATTTTCTTAAGGTAATAGGCCTGGGAGGTGGCCCAGGTGGCTTTCAAACCAAACTAGTAATTACTTGCAGCGTAAGTAAGGCCCAAACCACTTTCTTGCATGACAAGCAAGGCAACAAATAATGCAACTTCCAGTGCATACTTGGTGTGCAATCAAGTGTGCTACCTATATGGCAACCAAGAAGCCCACAATGTTGGTTTAAGTTTGGAAAACCACAAGGAACAATGCATGTAGCTCTCGGCCATCAAACATACATACAATGGTGCACCATACAACTTGCAAGATCATGCCATCCATATCATATAAAAGTGCCAAACCTTGGCCCATAACACTCATAACACATATCCATACACATAACCATCCATACTCTCATACATAACTTGGCATACAAGGTTCTCAAAATAACACCATCTAGGTATCCGAGACTACAAATATACACAACCAAAAGTGTAGTCTACCTAGCAAATAACATGGCTAATAATGCCAAGCACCCATAAGTTGTTCATGCCAAGTTATATACAGACCGAGACCAAACTCCTAATGCTCAAACATCACCTTAAGGATCCCATACAAAAGCACACACTGCAACACCAAGCCCGTGGCCATGTTCATGGTCATAAAGGTGAAAAGCAAAACCAGAGCTAAAGTCCAGGTATCCATGCTCCCCTAGACAGTTCCCACTCTACAGCCTGCAAGCTTAAACCATAAGTCTCGGCCAACTCACAATAAGACTTGCAAATAATTCTAAAGTGTCAAGCCAAGCACACATTGGCACATACCTTAGCAACAAAGCAAATAAACACTAAGTGCACACACAAGGCAGCTTAGCACTACTCAGGCTGAATATCCTTGCCTGAAAAAAATGGAGAATGGGCAGTGAGTTTAACTCAGTAGGATTCACTTCATTATACCCAACTCTTAAAGAGTTTATTTAGTTAAGCCGAGTGAACACTCAAGGCTTAACCTCCAATTAATTAGCTCAACCTGCAAAACAACCACAAAGACAAGAAAAGCAGGTATATACAATAACAATAATGGGGGTTAGCATGCACAAGAAATCACCAAGGCACACAAGTACTCACACACACTTCACATTGTTGCTCTCGGCCATATAAGCCATACATGTACCCGTGTGCAATCCTTGCACACAATCTTACCAATAACATTCCATATGGAGCTCCCAAAATGCCAAGCAAATAGGCCACATTCACTTGCATTTTTAGTACATGTACCATAGTCAATTAGCTAATCAACATTCCAACCAAATATAACCAATAAGCCCATCAAGTAACTAAGATCACATGGCAAATTTTAACCATCACTTAGCCACCTTAACACTTGAACCATGGCATATATTACCAAGCGAACTCAAGTGTAGTGAACCCTACCTCAAGCTCTCGGTCTCCAATAAAACTTCAAGTGTCCAAGTGCCTTTCAACCACAATGCCTACCATAATAAGGCATAATCATTAACAACATAACCCATGGATCAAATACCATGATTTCAATGAAAGACACTATCACCCAACACTTTGAAGCTCTCGGCCATATAAGCCAAAATACTTAAACATAAGCTGCCCATTAATCTCACATACCATGAGCCATTATAATCTCCAATAAACAACAACCATGGCATTAATGCCAAGTAACCAAGTGAAATATACCATTTCACTCCAATTCAAGCTTTCGGCCAAAGCACACATTTTTATCTCATGGTACTACTCAACATTCCATTACACCAAATGAGTAGTCAAACAACTAATAAGCTTACTCATGGCACAATTACCATGTAACTAAGCAAAATACATGTAAACACCATTTCCACCCTTTCGGCCATAGTGCCCATTTCACATATACATGTTCTTCATTCAATCCAATGCCACACACATCTACCAATGCATCATTAAGCATGGTTCATGGCGTTAATGCCATGTAAACAAAGGTTGAACATGGGTTACCTCAAAATACACTTTCGGCCAAAGCACTAACTTGCGCAATCTTGGTGTTCTTCGCCCAAACAACCTATCACAAGGTTAAATGATCATCAACAAGCATCACACATGGATTAATTTCCATGAATTCCAAGAAGAACACCAAGAACACATGTTCATCATATTCGGCCATAACTAGGTTTTCCACCAAATAATTCAATTGCTTTAATCTCCAAGCTTAGCAACGTATGAGCATTCAAAATCCTTGTTCATGGAAAGAAATACCATGGATTCAAGGAAATACCAAGGTTACCTCAAGAACCCTAGCTCAAATGGTTCGGCCCTTCACCATTTCTTCATAAACAAAGCTTGATTCCAAGTGAGCTTATGCCGAGACAAGCCTTCCTAGCTTGAATTCTTCAAATGGCTTCAAGGTTCTTGAAATCAAGACAAGATTGTGAAGGAGCTCTCTCAAGAATGCTCTCGGTTTAGCAAAGGCAAGGAAGCCCGAAATGAAGCAAATGGACTTAGGCTAGTTTCGGCCGAAAGTCATTGGCTTTAGTTAGCCAAAATGCCAATTTCACTTCCATTTCTTTGCATGGCGCAATATAGCCCTTAAGTCCACTTATGCACAAGGCCGCCACTCAAACTTGTGTCTAAATGGGCACTTAAGTCCACACATGGCTCAAAGTGCCAAGCAAATAAACAACACAAGTACCAAGGCGTCATAAGCACCCATGCATGACCGGCCATGTAACTAACATAAAGACTAGTTAGTTTAACTAGTAACTAGTGAATAGTACACTAGTGGTAGACAAGATTTTGACTAGTAATCATTGTTGTCCCCCACAAATGGTCTAGTCTTGCACTAGCCATTATAGAACTTTGCATGGCCAACAATGCCATCTTTAAACTTGTGGTTTCACTTATACCACTTAACTTAGTGCACAGTTTGGTCCCCTTTCTCAGTTTTCTGTCAGCTTTCCCATAGTACATTTTCCATGTGCAACTAAGTCCTGATAGTTTCCAGTTTTGCACATAAGTCATTGTGCCAGTCTCCATGGCTTTTCTTTCTTCCCTTTCTGTTTTCTCTCATTTTCCTTGGTTCTCCTTGGCCTAAGCCAAGCACATAGGAGGTGCCTAACAGGTATCCACCACCGAAGATGCTTTGTCACTTCTGCCAATTCCATGGCACAACCATAAACCAACTTACTTCAAACTCGTGCTTTTATTTTAATGCCTTTCTTTGCATGTTTGGGGCTTTCAATATAGAACCCCACTTCATCTTTTTCATGCAATATTACAAACTTCACCCCATCCCTAAGGGTGAATTCTACTTCTTGCTCCCAAAGGGATCCGGAAGCAAGAAGTTTACTTTTACCTTTGACACCCAAGATAGCTGGCGGGGTTGGTAGAAAAAGTACTTTCTTCTGAAAGTAGATGAGTAGTTGATACGATCAAAGAAGGCACAACCAAGGATGGCAATGATCCATTGAAGATAGATAGTGGACCGTTGACAAGAAAGGAAGCTAAGGAGCTCACTAGTGCACTTCAAGCTTTTGTTTCAAGATTTTTCATGGAGAATAGCCCTGGAATTTCTCAAGGAGTTGCTGGAACATGCAAGGAATCATATGGAGATGATGGCCAAGCTTGGATTTTGATGGATTGGCGATGTTCTGGTAGAAAAATCATATCTTGAGTTAAACAGATCAAAATTGAGTGATTCTAGATTCATTGGAAAGGTAACATCTCGAGCTACAAATCATATGAAGACCATGAAACCTAGTTTGCACATTAAGGGGGTCCAATTTAGCTTCAAAGTCACGATTTACGAGTCATCGCTGGTTCGGAAGCAGTTGCAGTATTTGGGCATATCTTTGGTTTTAGATGTCTGTTTTGTGTGGTTTAGGTGTCATTTCAAAGCTAAGAAAGAGATCTACAATTTCATTCTTTGAATTTTGAGAAATCATGGTTGCATCAAGTTCGAATTTCAGCTTGAAGTTGAAGACACAAGCAAGAATCACCCGAGAAGACTATTTTGGGGTTTTTATGGCCAATCTTGTGTTGTAACGTATTTCATTTTAATTTTCATGGATATTTACATTATTTAGGATTTTATTTAGGTCATGGAAATGATTTAGGTCACTTATGATAAATGGAATTCGCTGCACACCTTAAGCATGTGTTAAAAGGGTGTAGGAATCCTAGTTTGACTAGGTTTTCTTGAGTCCTTTGTAACTAGGATTCCTAGGTGACATGGGCTGCAAATTTTCCTGAGTCTTTTACCCTAGTTTAGGCCTATAAATAAACACATATTCTGGTTGTAAAACAACAGCCTTGACATGAAATAATATTGCTACTTTGGAGAGAATTTCTCTTTGGTTCTTTGTGGACTATCTTGGTGCACAAGTGTGCTTGTGTTCTTGGTGCACTTATACTTCTCATTTCTGGTCACAGGTAGATTAGGGGTGGGGGTCTTCAAATCCAGTCTCTTTGATGTCTTGTGGAGCTTGAAAAACATCTTGGGTGCATTTCATGGTCTTTATACAATCGGGGTTCGCATCAGCAGTGGAAGGACATTCCTATGAGGTGGGCTTCAGGAACCTCGGCCATTAACATATTAGACCCAAGGAAGCTATTAACGTTGGAACTGGAGGCTCAGTTCAAAGAGTTCGATGGCCATTGCAGATTCAGATCCCAAAGTTCCTCCATACCCCCTACCCCTTCCCATTAAATGGAGCTTCATGACAAAAGAAGTACTTCGAGAACTTTGGGGTGTTAAGGAGCATATTACTGACTTGAACATGCCAAAACCAGTAGTGGACGAGAAGAAGTCCTGGTTGGTCATGCTCCTTCAGAGCGAACTTACATATTCAGCACTGAAAGAGAGTAAGCTCCTTTCCATTTTGTTGTTTAGGACTTTTCCATACTTACACTAACATTTTTCTTCTTGCAGAGATGGGGGACAAGTCAGCGGCATTTTACAAGAGTCTCTTCCTCGGTCAAGCCAAAAAAAGAGAACAATAGAAGAAAAAGGCACCAAAGAGGAAGAAAGTGGCCCATGGATCATTTTCAGCCCTAAGGTTTAAGAAAAGTAAGGAGGACTCCCTTCCTCCTCTACTTGAGGATCAGACCATGGTGCCTGATCAAACCCCTATTCGCGTTGACCCACCTTCGGTGCCAGCCATCCATTCTACCCCTATAAGTCCCGATGCTGCTGTCAAGGTATTGGGGACTTTGCTGGGGGAGATGTGCACCGAAGAGGCTCAGGAGTGGTGAAGAAGTAGGGGCAGGAATATCCTTGATGTGGTGTTGGACGTTAGTGAGTTTAACGAAGAGGGCCCCGAACTCCAACTAGGTTTGTCCCTTAGCCATTCATTTTTGGGTTTGCGATTTTTTGGTATTTTCGGCCCTGTAGATGAATGCCTAAGGGATAACATTATAACTGAACTTCAACATGATTTTACGGATGAGTGAGCCCAGGCTAAGTGGACGGCGGAGCATGTATAGAAGAGGGCCTCACGGGACTCAAAAATCCCAAAGGGCTGTAAGTGTTGTGCCCATTAATCCAGCAATTATGTTTGTTGTTTTGTTTCTGTGTAACTTAACAAACATAATTGTAACCCTGGAATAATGATATTCTTAAACGTCCCTGGTATAGTATTATTGTGGAGCGGGTTGCAATAATACATAACAACTAGCATATGTGGAGACTAATATGAGATATGTAGTCTACATATCTGTTTCTGTGTAACTTAACAAACATAATTGTAACCCTGGAATAATGATATTCTTAAACGTCCCTGGTATAGTATTATTGTGGAGTGGGTTGCAATAATACATAACAACTAGCATATGTGGAGACTAATATGAGATATGTAGTCTACATATGGGTACAAGTTGGAGAACTTGTGTACTGGACCGACCCACCATGAGAACACTACATGGATTGTTATATGAGTGTCATAAGTGATTCTCATAGTGATCATGGTATATGTAGTCCTTTAACCTAAGATCATCAAGGTTCCCTACAAGTAAGTCACATACTTTGATACTTTCCTTTGTTGCTCGTAACTGAGTGAACTTGAAGGAGGTCATTGGGTATGTCACATATCATGCGGAGGGATTTGTATGATCAAGATGGGATTTGTTCCTCCTATGTAACGGGAGTGATATCTTCGGGCCCCTTGATAGAGTAAGACTTAGAAAATGCATGGCCATGCTCGGATGAGTTGATATATGATATCAATGTCATCAGTTTAAGTTGGTCTACTCGGTAATCAAGAAACCAAAGATTGGGCTATACGAGAGTGACACATTCCATGTCTCGTGCTTAGTCTTGATATCTTGGACAAAGGGACAATGGCATATATCGGTGATGATCATAAAGGTTTAGTCGAATCATCGACAATCTTGTCACTTGGGTAGCAATGATGTGTTGCTAGACACCGCTCATTGCTTATGATCATAAATATGATTTATGATCATTGCCAATGTGGTAAGAGCCTATTGGGTCGCACACATAGAGCTATTTGGATCATTAGAGTGCATGGGCTAATTATTTGGGTTATGGTTTCACAAATTTTAGTGAGAAATTCGCATCTTCTAATGGGCCCAGCCGCACTCTTCTCTTGGAAGTCCTGAGTTGGTGATCATTAGAGTGCTCGTGGGATTAATTTGAAACCAATTTGGGAGCCTGAACACATCAACTCCTTCAGGTATTAATGATTGCGACGCAACAGTTGAGTCAGAGTTCTCAACCCCAAAATTAGGTATGAAAATTTTTGAACCATAGAGAGCTTAGGCCAACTTTCAAGTTGAGTCTCACTCTAAATTGAGTGATTAGATCTCAAAACCCAACAGTGGTATCAGAGCTACTGGTGAAACCCTAAATCGGGATTGATGTTGAATCGCATGATGTTATGTGTTCGGTTGTTTTTCGGCCATGATTAATTAGATTGATTCATGATGCATGAAACTGGAACTCGTAATGAACATATGACATATATGAAGAAATGACACTAATTGGTTAATGAGATTAACCCGAAATTGATAGGTATGAGATACCTATATGGATTAGGATTCTTGCAATAGTTGCAAAAACCCTAGCTTTGTTCGGATTCGGCCTGTTCGGACACCGAAAGTAAGGTATTTTTGGTGGCTCGAATGGAGGAGTCTCGGGTGCCTACTTGCTCGAAATAGAAGATTTCGGGCTAAGCAATTGTAAGACAATTTTTTGTGCTGGGGGGCGCTGCCCGCCATGCCTCCTCCAAGGGCGGCTCCCCTTGACCCCGTCCATTGACCGGTCAGTGGAACCACCGCCCACTGACCGGCCAGCGGGACCGCTGCATGCGAAGCGCCACATAAATAAAAACTGGTTAATCAACGCGCAAAAATTGGCATGCATCTCTGTTGAAGGAGATTTGACATGATATGCTGATTGGTGTTTATAGCATGGTGCATGGTTATAGCCCTTGATTGGTTGTACTTGTAAATACGGCCTGCAAGTCGTGCCTTTTCTTATCACTCTCATTGTACATTCTCTTCTCACCTTACTCCCCTCGAATGTAACTCGAGGTTTCTATTATTGATGTAATGGTACATTATTGGATCATCCAAGGTGGTATGTCCAAGGATCATCCAAGGTGGTATGTCCAAGGAGGTGACAACAAAAGGGCAACCAAGAAAGGAAGAGAAGGAGCTTGTGAAGACCCTTTTCTTTTCTTAGGCTTTTATGATATTCTCATTGGCTTGAGAATATCGCATAGTTTGGGCTATAACCATGTCACATTTACTTTCTTGTAAGCATGATGTGATGCATGTTTTATATTTGTATGTGATGCATGTATAAGACAACCGGAGATAACAAATTGGTGAGATCAAAAGAAAAATCCCTCAAACAAATATTAAGTCATTAAATGTGATGCCTTCCAAATGTTGGCACTCGTCAAGACTTTGATCAACATTAGGTGGGTTTGCCAAAGCA
Organism: Aquilaria sinensis; assembly: GCA_005392925.1. Lineage (NCBI taxonomy): Eukaryota > Viridiplantae > Streptophyta > Magnoliopsida > Malvales > Thymelaeaceae > Aquilaria > Aquilaria sinensis. The sequence goes on along the minus strand of SMDT01000904.1, from coordinate 93,137 downwards.
AAGCACCTATGTTCATCTTGGTAAGGCGCGATGGGATAATAGTGATATCCAAACTGCTAACTTTGGGTTCGACTTAACTAAGTCATCCTAATAGGATTAGGGACTTAGAGGCATAGAGTTGGGCTTAAGCTCATGAGATGAGCTTGGACAAGTGTTGTTCACCCAACTATCCAAGAGTTGCATAAGATGCAATTGGCAAGGAGTTGCCTACCTAAATAGCTGTAACTTGAGAGAAAAGCCAAAGCTGACTCAGGTTGTGGTCAAATATGGATCTTGGCCCACTAGAATACCTTAGCGCCGAGGTGTTCCGAAATAATATCCAGGGTTATTATTTTGAGGAAAATAGTGGGAGTATCGTTTAATAAAAGTCCTTATTAAATGAATTAAAATACATGACTCTTACACTGCATATTTAATGTTGTAGATAACCATGGCACAAAACACATCGACACTTTCGTTGCGATCGATCCTTGAGAAGGAAAAACTGAATGGGACCAACTTTCTCAAATGGTACCGAAACTTGAGGATAGTCCTCAAACAAGAGAGAAAGGCTTATGTCCTAGAGCAGCCCATTCCGAATGAGCCTGCTGCCACTGCTCCAAGAGCTGAAAGGGATGCTCACAAGAGGCATTCTGATGATGCTTTGGATGTTGCATGCCTCATGCTTATTACCATGGAATCTGAGCTTCAGAAGCAACATGAGAACATGGGGGCGTTCGATATGATCGAACATCTCAAAATGCTTTTCCAAGAGCAAGCTAGGCATGAGAGGTTTGAGACCTCTAAGGCATTGTTTCAGTGCAAGATGTCTGAGGGAAGTCCCGTGGGTCCTCATGTGCTCAAGATGATTGGGTACATTGAGAATCTTGAGAGTTTAGGATTTGCTCTTCAAAAAGAGTTGGATGTTGATGTAGTCTTGCAATCATTGCCTGAAAGCTATAGTCAGTTCGTCATGAACTATAACATGAATGACCTTGACAAGTCCCTCCCTGAATTGCTCAACATGTTGAGAATTGCTGAGCAAAACTTTAAGAAGGCTAAGCCCATTTTGATGGTTCAAAAGGGCAAGGGAAAGGGAAAAGCCAACAACAAGAAGGATAAAGCTAATGGAAATTCCAATGCCAATTTTTCTTTAGCTGCACTGAAACCAAAGGGTGGTGTGGCAAAGGAAGGGGAGTGCTTCCATTGTAAGCAACCTGGACACTGGAAGCACAACTGCAAGCTCTATCTTGAAGAACTTGCTAAGGAAAAGGGAAGTAAGACTTCCACTTCAGGCATTTTTGTTATAGAGGCTAACTTTTCTACTTCCTCATATTGGGTATTGGATACTGGATGTGGATCTCACATTTGTGCAAATGTGCAGGATCTAAGTAGAAGTAGAAGATTGGCCCGAGGTGAAGTGGACCTACGTGTTGGAAATGGAGCAAGGGTTGCTGCCTTAGCCGTAGGGACTTATGTTCTCACTTTACCTAGTGGATTAGTTTTAGAATTAGACAACTGCTACTTTGTGCCTACTATTAGTAGAAATTTGATTTCTGTTTCTTGTTTGGACAAGAAAGGTTTTTCATTTATAATAAAGGACAAATGTTGTTCTATTTATTTGAATGAAATCTTTTATGGTAGTGCTCAACTTAGCAATGGGTTGTATGTTCTAGACCTCGAAGATCCAATCTATAATGTGAATACCAAGAAGGTCAGATTAAATGATTCGAACCCGACCTATCTCTGGCACTGTCGCTTAGGCCATATAAATGAGACCCGCATATCCAAGCTCCATAAGGATGGACTCTTGGACTCATTTGATTTTGAATCATATGAGACATGTGAGTCATGTTTGTTGGGCAAGATGACCAAAGCCCCATTCACAGGGCAAAGTGAAAGGGCTAATGACTTACTAGGACTCATACATAGTGATGTATGTGGCCCTATGTCTACACAAGCTAGAGGAGGTTTCCAATACTTCATTACTTTCACTGATGACTTCAGCAGATATGGCTATGTGTATCTTATGAGACACAAGTCAGAATCCTTTGAAAATTTCAAAGAATTCAAGAATGAAGTAGAGAATCAACTCGGGAAGAGTATCAAAGTGCTTCAATCAGATCGAGGTGGAGAGTACTTGGATCGAGAATTCCTTGACTATCTGAAGGAGTGTGGTATAGTATCACAACTCACTCCACCAGGTACACCTCAATGGAATGGTGTATCTGAAAGGAGAAATCGAACTCTGTTAGACATGGTTCGCTCTATGATGAGTCAAGCTAACCTTCCAAACTCCTTTTGGGGACATGCTCTAGAGACAGCCGTTTTTACACTAAACCGAGTTCCATCTAAATCGGTTCAAAAGACACCATATGAGATATGGAGTGCGAGGCATCCCAATTTGTCTTTTATGAAGATTTGGGGCTATGACACTTATGTGAAACGTCAATCCTCTGACAAACTAGGGCCCAAATCTCAAAAATGCCTTTTTGTTGGGTATCCCAAAGAAACAAAGGGTTACTATTTCTACAATCCTTCTGAGCAAAAAGTGTTTGTTGCTCGAACTGGTGTCTTTTTAGAGAAAGAGTTTATCTCTAAAGGAACTAGTGGGAGGAAAGTAGAACTTGAAGAAATTCAAGAACAACAAGGAGACATCGAACCTGAAATGGAACCTGAACAGACACCACAAGATGTTGTGGTTCAAGAGTCTGTTCCTGTAGCACAGAGCCCACGTAGGTCTGGTAGGATTCGGCGTGAGCCTGAGAGATATGGATTTCTCATGACTCACACTGGTGATGTGATGCTCATGGATCAGGATGAGCCCACAACCTACCAACAAGCTATGTCGGGGCCTGACTCTGAGAAGTGGCTAGTGGCCATGAAATCCGAGATGGAATCCCTGTATGAAAACCAAGTATGGACTTTGGTTGACCCACCTGAAGGGGTAAAACCAATAGGGTGCAAATGGGTTTTCAAGAAGAAAACTGACATGGATGGTAATGTGATTACCGTTAAGGAACGATTGGTTGCAAAAGGTTTCAAGCAAATTCATGGTATTGACTATGATGAAACTTTTTCACCAGTTGCTATGCTTAAATCCATCCGAATTTTGTTTGCTATTGCTGCACACTATGATTATGAGATATGGAAAATGGATGTCAAAACTGCATTCCTAAATGGAAAGCTACTTGAGGATGTGTACATGACACAACCTGAGGGTTTTGTCACTCCTGAGAATGCCAATAAAGTGTGCAAGTTGCAAAGGTCCATTTATGGACTGAAGCAAGCTTCTCGAAGTTGGAATCTTTCGTTTTGATGAAGCAATCAAAGAGTTTGGTTTTATCAAAAATGAAGATGAACCTTGTGTCTACAAGAAGGTTAGTGGGAGCGCTATTGTCTTCTTGGTGTTGTATGTAGATGACATACTACTCATCGGGAATGACATTCCTGAGCTACAGTCTGTGAAGACTTGGCTAGGGAAATGTTTCTCTATGAAGGACTTGGGTGAAGCAGCCTATGTGTTAGGCATCAGGATCTATAGAGATAGATCTAGAAAGCTTCTTGGCCTAAGTCAAAGTACATATATTGACAAGGTGCTAAAGAGGTTTAGCATGCAAGATTCCAAGAAAGGATTCTTGCCCATGTCACATGGTATCACTCTTTCTAGATCTTAGTGTCCGAGTACACCCGAGGAGAGAGAGCGCATGAGTAAGATTCCATATGCCTCAGCAATTGGATCTATCATGTATGCCATGATATGTACTCGTCCCGATGTCTCATATGCTTTGAGCATGACGAGTAGGTACCAATCGAACCCCGGTGAGAGTCATTGGACAGCTGTTAAGAACATCCTTAAGTACTTACGAAGGACTAAGGATGCATTCTTGGTCTTTGGAGGTGAAGATGAGCTCGTTGTAAGGGGTTACACCGATGCAAGCTTCCAATCCGATAAGGATGATTTTAGATCGCAATCTGGTTATGTGTTTTGTATTGGTGGTGGTGCTGTGAGCTGGAAGAGTTCAAAGCAAGAGACAGTAGCTGACTCTACAATAGAATCTGAGTACATTGCCGCCTCTGATGCTGCGAAGGAGGCAGTTTGGATCAAGAAGTTCATCACTGAACTTGGAGTGGTTCCAAGCATTACCGACCCGATAGAGCTCTATTGTGACAACAATGGAGCAATCGCACAGGCTAAGGAACCTCGATCTCACCAGCGATCCAAACACATACTCCGACGCTATCATCTCATCAGGGAGATCATCGAGAGGGGTGATGTAAGGATATGCAGGACTTCGACAGATAGCAACATTGCTGATCCACTGACAAAGCCCCTTACGCAGCAAAAGCATGATAGCCATTCTAGGTCCATCGGTATTAGATACATGGATGATTGGCTTTTAGTGCAAGTGGGAGATTGTTAGTGTTGTGCCCAAAAAGCCAATCATGAGATGATTGTATTTTTTGCACATTGAGTCATGATATTTTATTAAGGCATTAATCCAGCAATTATGTTTGTTGTTTTGTTTCTGCGTAACGTAATAAACATAATTGTAACCCTAGAATAATGATATTCTTAAACGTCCCTAGTCTAGTATTATTGTGGAGCGGGTTGCAATAATACATAACGACTAGCATATGTGGAGACTAATATGAGATATGTAGTCTACATATGGGTACAAGTTGGGGAACTTGTGTATTGGACCGACCCACCATGAGAACACTACATGGATCGTTATATGAGTGTCATAAGTGATTCTCATAGTGATCATGGTATATGTAGTCCTTCGACCTAAGATCATCAAGGTTCCCTACATGTGAGTCACATACTTTGATACTTTCCTTTGTTGCTCGTAACTGAGTGAACTTGAAGGAGGTCATTGGGTATGTCACATATCATGCGGAGGGATTTGTATGATCAAGATGGGATTTGTCCCTCCTATGTAACGGGAGTGATATCTTCGGGCCCCTTGATAAAGTAAGACTTAGAAAAATGCATGGCCATGCTCGGATGAGTTGATATATGATATCAATGTCATCAGTTTAAGTTGGTCTACTCGGTAATCAAGAAACCAAAGATTGGGCTATACGAGAGTGACACATTCCATGTCTCGTGCTTAGTCTTGATATCTTGGACAAAGGGACAATGGCATATATCGGTGATGATCATAAAGGTTTAGTCGAATCATCGACAATCTTGTCACTTGGGTAGCAATGATGTGTTGCTAGACACCGCTCATTGCTTATGATCATAAATGTGATTTATGATCATTGTCAACGTGGTAAGAGCCTATTGGGTCGCACACATAGAGCTATTTGGATCATTAGAGTGCATGGGCTAATTATTTGGGTTATGGTTTCACTTTAATTTCATATTAATAATGGGCCAAAAAGTTGAGCCATTATTAAGCCCGAAATTAAATCCTAATTGGATTAGGGCTTTGAAACCCACTAGGCCTGGAAGTTGAGTCTCACTATAAATACAACTTCTAGTGAGAAATTCGCAGGTCTTCTTGCCCTAGCCTCCCATAAGGACAGCCACACTCTTCTCTTGCAATTCCTTGGAGGACGCAAGCTAGCACTGCGAGCGCAAGAGAAACGCATCTGCCGGGACACGGTGGAAGCGTGGTGATCCCGAGAGGCTCATGTGGATACCATAGAGAGCTTGAACACGTCAACTGTTCAGGTTTTGTGATTCGACTCTACAATTGAGTGAGAGATCTCAATCAAAAATTAGGTATGAAAATTTTTGAACACCCGATTTACCCCGTTTCACTTGGATCCTGGAGGGTTTCGGTTAAATTCCACTGCGCTATTTGGCTCCTGAACCCCATCAGTACCCGCAGTTGCCCCTGATTCCCTTTATTTTGTTCATTTCTTTGTTGCTAGTGTCAGTAGGAGGCCTTCAGGGTGGTTCCCCTCTCCTTGTGGCAACCATGTTTACTTCATGCATTGATGATCCATCATAGAGCACATAAAAAGATCATAGGTATTTCAATGGTGCTTGACACTAGCAGCTGACCAAACTGAGTTCATATATGTAGATGCATGCAATGCAACTATATGCTATCTACATGTACAAACCATGCTCTGATACCAACTTCTGTTACCCACTCTAGGGTAGTCCAATTATGGTGCCAAATTTGTACATTTAAACTCCTAGGATTGGTAATGTTCTGTAGGCCATTAGAACACTACCCTTAGTGTGCGTACCCAAGTGGCCCTCTTAGGCACTATGTAAACATATCCATATTTGTCCAACCATCACACACATATTCACATTTCACGCACACCATGGCAGCAAAGAAGGAAAACACTAACACAAGTCTTAATCTTGGCTACCACGCATTAGGCAATCTTATTAAATTCTAGTGACCAACCACTACACCTGTAACTTTGAATAATAAACTGTATCATTCTAGCCACATACCCCCTTTTTTATTTGCTCCATTACCAAGTAGAGACTTAGATCAAACAAATAAATTTTTTTTACATCAATAGCCCACCTATGGCCCAAGTTATAGATTTTTTAAGTTGGTTACAAAATTCTAACCAAATGAATAGTAACTCAGCCAATTTTGCAATATCATATATTTGGCTACAAGGATCTAAATGAATAAATTTCAATGCACAGTTAACCATCTAGATGTACTCTAGGTGTGGTCAAAATTTCATACCAAGATTCATTCTACACAGGCAGATATTAAACTTTAGGTCCAGAGTCGAAATTCTGGCAACTTTTGGACCATTTTGCCCATACAAATTTTCCAAACCATGCAAACACTTCATTAACAAGGGGAAAGCCCTCTAAGGCTATCCCATATATGTACATTACACATAGGAATTACATTACCTTTCTTTTAACAACTTTATGTGGTCAAAACAGAATTTACAAGTAAGCAGCTCATCATTCACACTTAGGCAGCTTTGTACCACATCACTTACATAGCCAAAACATTACTCAAATGTTCACATACTTGTCTCATTTTACATACACTATATGTACATGCATGCATGCACTACAATATGGTCTTAACTCTGCTAAATACGCACCCTAGTTTACAGGAGGTCCTGAGACACAATGGACTCTAAAAACAGGATGCTGGACAGTTGCTACACAACACAATATTTACCACCATTAAAAATACCAAATTTGCTCCTAAAATCAACAAAATTTCTAGATCATAACTAGACATATGGAAGTTCATGTACCTGAAACTTTAGATTAAAACTCAAATGAGAAAGGTTAGTTTGAAGGTAATCTTTCACCTGGACCTGAAATGAAAGAATTGAGGGGAGTAAGTTTCATTGAGAAACTTAGTAAGGGTAACACTTGGTTTCTTAAGGCAATGTGATCCTCACTAAAACCTGCATCCAAAGACACTAAAACACAAAAACCACAACGCATATATCCAAGATATAGCAACCAAATGCAGCAGGCATTCACAACCAACAAACACATGAAATGCAGCCGCAACATATACCATAGGTTAGTCCATAAAACATGGAATAAACATAAATAAATCAGTATGGCAGCACGCCTCAAGGAAATTCTTGGTCTTAGGAGGATTTTAACAGTATTTAGTACTAACTTTGGGCTCTAGAAACCCTCACTTTACTGCCATCATTGTGCACTTCACACTAGGTCACAAAACCTTCAATAAGTGCACTCCCCTCATTAAGCTTGGCTCTTCGTTCATCAAGCTCATGGCTCTCTTCCAAGCTTAGCCCTAGCTCCATGGATGTTTGAAAATTGCAAAAAACAGTCCATGAGAGCAAGAGAACCCTTACCAAAGTGGGTAGGCTGAAAATCAAGCTTGATCCTTGAAGTATGCAAGAAATAGCTCTAGTTTGCTTCCAATTGCTTCCTTTTGCCTTCAATTTCAATCAATTGCAAGTTTGAAGGTGTGGTGGCTATGGAGGAAGTATGGCTGTGTTCTTGGGCTGGGGGAGGATGAAAATGAGAGAGGGATAAGTGATTTGGCCACTTAAATGGCCTTAAATGAGCTTAAGGGCACAAAACACACTTAACAAGCTTAACCTTGCTTTATGTCATTTTCTTTCTCACTAATTATGGTTTCTTTGTCTTAAACTCATTGGTACACATGTGCTAAACATTTTTGACTAATTATCAAGTCTTGGCTGCCTCCCCCATGGTGGGATAACCCCAAAATTCCACCCTTAGACTTAAGTCAAAAGCTTGAACACCTTAAGGTTTACACTAGGACATTTAGGTCCTTATTGCCTTTAGTGTTTCCTTTATCCAAACTTGGCTTCCATGAGTAATTGGTCATCCAATAGCACTTTCATACCATTTATATCCTCCCCATAACTCTCCAAGTCTCTTTTTGATAGTTTTGCAATTGAGTACCCGAATTTCCAAAACCTTACAAAAAAGTCCATAGGTTGCTTGACAAGCAAGCAATCCTTAAGGATTTTCTTGGGGAATAAGTTATCAACTTGGAACACTTTTAAAGAGGTGTTGATCATGCCTTTTACCCCCCATACTTCAATCACTATGTTGAGAATTACACAATATAATGGTTTTTAGCCATTATGACACACTTGTAATTCTCCCATTTTGTGAGGTGGTAACACAAACAGTCTTCTAGTCGAAGTCAATCGAAGGAGAACTTGACCAAGGCCAAGGAACTATTTGCAAGCTTAGTCATCAAATGCGGTGAACTGAACAAGATCGCCAGAGAGGACATTGCCAATCTTCGGGAGGAGGTGATGAAGAACCAGTAAGGGTTGGTTGAGGAGTTCACCTCCAAGATTTCAGACCTCGGAGCGAAGGTCATAGGGCTGTCTTTCGAGGGTGAGGCTCTTCGGAAGGAAAAGGAAGAGGCTGTTGCCGACCTCACTAAGGCATTGGTGATCAATGCTAATATCATTACAGAGATTGAGTGGCTGAATAAGGAAAAGAAGAATAAGAAGAAGAAGTTTGAAAAGGAAATCGAGGCTTTGAGGAAGGAGCTGGAGGATGTGAAGGTTGAAAAGGTCAAGTCGATGAGGCGACTAAGTCCTTATTTCACGATGGATTCTACCTTGCTCGTCATCAGGTCCTTTCTAAGTATCTTGACTTAGACCTCTCTGTCCTTCGAGCGCTTGATATTCCCGAAGGACCATTTTCGGAATTGTCAAGCATGGAATTTCTCAACCTTCCAATCCTTCCTCCTTTGGCTACAACAGTTGCCACAGATAAAGATGATGATGAGGGTACCGATGCTGAGGACGTTGGTATTGTAGAAGCCAAAGATGGCCAGGACATCTAATAGGCCTTTTTTTTTTTTTCTTCTTCCTTTTTGCATTCCATACCTTGTACTTCTACAATGAAATTTTAATGGAACTTTTTTGCTCAAAATTTTGGCTATGTCCATGACTGATACAACTTCAGGAATTGCTTCATCCTTCGATGTTTAGCCATCTTTGATAATGAGCTCATTCAATTGTGTACTATCCTTAGAATATACAATCAAGGACTGACAACCTTAGTCTCTCAAAAGGATATCATTCTAAGTGTTTAAGAATGGGATCAACCATATTCAGTTTGCCACATTCGGAAGACTTAATTCGTACACAAATGGTTAAGTACCTTTGGGATCAACCATATTCGATTAGCCACCTTCAGGAGACTTAATTTGCACACAAATAGTTAGGTACCTTTAGGGTCAACAATATTCGGTTAACCACTTTTGGTAGAACTTTGTACAATATCACTCATGCACCTTCAAAAGCACTCTACACAATTTTTTACCTGAAATTTTTCTAAGTGTAGAATTTTTTCAGGGAGTCTGAATGCCATGTGTTTTTAAACTCTTCTCCTTTGGTATTCCCAAGCTTATAGACTCCTGGCTAAACTTCATCAAGGACCAAGTAAGATCCTTCCCAATTTGCCCAAAGTATGCCATGAGATAATCTTTAAGGTTCCTCTTACAACCTCAGAAAAATGGGAGAATTACAAGTGTGTCATATTGGCTAAAAACCATTATATTGTGTAATTCTTACCATAGTGATTGAAGTGTGGGGGTAAAAGGCATGATCAACACCTCCTTAAAAGTGTTCCAAGTTGGTAACTTGGCCCCCAAGAAAAGCCTTAAGGATTTCTTGTTTGTCAAGCAACCTATGGATTTTTTCTAAGAATTTGGAAATTCGAGTAGTCAATTGCAGAACTTTCAAAAAATAGATTTGAAGAGTTATGAGAAGGATATGAATGGTATGAAAGTGCTATTGAAGGACCAAATTTATTATAGAAGACAAGTATGGACAAATGAAAACAGAAAAAGGCTTTAAGGACTTAAGTGTCATATTGTGTGCCTTTGGTTGTCCATGCTTATGACTTAAGTCAAATGGAAGTTTGTGGGGTTATCCCACATAAGGAGGGCTACTATGGCATGGGATAGGGAGGTAAAATTTGGGCCAAGAGATTAAGGTAAAGAAACCATGGTCTTGTATGAAGGAAAATGACATAAAGCTTGGTTAAGCTTATTAAGTGTGTTTAGTGCACTTAAGACCATATAAGTGTCCATTCTTGTTCCTTATCTCCTAAATTTCGACCTCCACCAGTAGAAAGGAAGCCAGCCCTCTCCTCCACACTTCCTCCATAGCCACCGTACCTTCAAACTCAAAACTACTTGCAATTGAAGTCAAAGAAGCACAATTGGAAGCGATTTGGTGCTATTGCTTGAGTGCACCTAGGATAAAGCTCCAATTTCAGCATACCCATCACAGTAAGGGTTCTCTTGCTCTCATGGGCTGTTTTTTGTATTTTCAAGCTGTTAGTGTTGTGCCCAAAAGCCAATCATGAGATGATTGTATTTTTGCACATTGAGTCATGATATTTTATTAAGGCATTAATCCAGCAATTATGTTTGTTGTTTTGTTTCAATGTAACTTAACAAACATAATCGTATAACCCTAGAACAACGATATTCTTAAATGTCCCTGGTCTAGTATTATTGTGGAGCGGGTTGTAGTAATACATAATGACTAGCATATGTGGAGACTAATATGAGATATGTAGTCTACATATGGGTACAAGTTGGAGAACTTGTGTACTGGACCAACCCACCATGAGAACACTACATGGATCGTTATATGAGTGTCATAAGTGATTCTCATAGTGATCATAGTATATGTAGTCCTTCGACCTAAGATCATCAAGGTTCCCTACATGTGAGTCACATACTTTGATACTTTCCTTTGTTGCTTGTAACTGAGTGAACTTGAAGGAGGTCATTGGGTATGTCACATATCATGCGGAGGGATTTGTATGATCAAGATGGGATTTGTCCCTCCTATGTAACAGGAGTGATATCTTCGGGCCCCTTGATAGAGTGAGACTTAGAAAATGCATGGCCATGCTCGGATGAGTTGATATATGATATCAATGTCATCAGTTTAAGTTGGTCTACTCGGTAATCAAGAAACCAAAGATTGGGCTATACGAGAGTGACACATTCCATGTCTCGTGCTTAGTCTTGATATCTTGGACAAAGGGACAATGGCATATATCGGTGATGATCATAAAGGTTTAGTCGAATCACCGACAATCTTGTCTCTTGGGTAGCAATGATGTGTTACTAGACACCGCTCATTGCTTATGATCATAAATGTGATTTATGATCATTGCCAACGTGGTAAGAGCCTATTGGGTCACACACATAGAGCTATTTGGATCATTAGAGTGCATGGGCTAATAATTTGGGTTATGGTTTCACAATAATTTCGTATTAATAATGGGCCCAATAGTTGAGCCATTATTAAGCCCGAAATTAAATCCTAATTGGATTAAGGTTTTGAAACCCATTAGGCTTGGAAGTTGAGTCTCACTATAAATACAACTTCTAGTGAGAAATTCGCAGGTCTCCTTGCCCTAGCCTCCAAAAAGGACAGCCACACTCTTCTCTTGCAATTCCTTAGAGGACGCAAGCTAGCACTGCGAGCACAAGAGAAACGGATCTGCCGAGACGTGGTGGAAGCGTGGTGATCTCGAGAGGCTAGTGTGGAAACCATAGAGAGCCTGAACACGTCAACTGTTTAGGTTTTGTGATTCGGCTGTACAGTTGAGTGAGAGATCTCAACCAAAAATTAGGTATGAAAATTTTTGAACACCCAGTTTACCCCATTTCACTTGGATCCTGGAGGGTTTCGGTTAAATTCTGCTACACTATTTGGCTCCCGAAACACATCACAAGCAACTGTGGAGCTAGGGCTAAGCTTCAAAGAGAGCCATCAGCTTGATGGACAAAGCTTAGTGAGGGGACTGCATTTATTGAAGGCTTTGTGACCTAGTGTGAAGTGCACAGTGATGGCAGCAAAATTTTGGGTTTCTAGAGCCGAAAAGATAGTACTAACTAGTGTTGAAATCCTCCTAAGACTAAGCATTAGCTTGAGGAGGGCTGCCATAGTGATTTGGTTATGTTTATTATGTGTTTTATGGACTAACCTATCGTGTATGTTGCTGCTGCATTTCATGTGTTTGTTGGTTATGAATGGCTGCTCCATTTGGTTGATATATCTTGTATATATGCATTGTGTTTTTTTTGTTTTAGTATCATTGGATGCAGGTTTTAATGATGGTCACATTGCCTATTGAATTCAAGTGTTGCCCTTACTAAGTTTCTCAATGAAACTTACTCCCCTCAATTCTATCATTTCATGTCCAGTAGAAATATACTGACCTTTGTGGTTTAAGTTTTGATTTGAAATTTCAAGTACATGAACTTCCATGTGTGTAGTTATGGTGTGGAAATTTTGGTGATTTTAGGAGCACATTTGGTATTTTTGGTGATGGTACTTATTATGGTGTGCTGCAGCTGTCCAGCATCCTATTTCTAGAGTCCATTGTGTCTCAGGCTCTCATGTAATGTAGGTTGCACATTTAGCTGAGTCAAGACCATATTGTAGTGCATGTATGCATGTACATGTAGTGTATGTAAAATGAGACAAGTATGTGAGCATTTGAGTAATGTTTTGGCTATGTAAGTGATGTGGTGCAAAGCTGCCTCAGTGTGAATGATGGGCTGCTTACTTCTAAATTCTGTTTCGGCCACATAAAGTTGTTAAAATCAAAGGAATATAATTCCTACATTTAATGGACATATATGGGATATCTTTGGAGGGTTTTCCCTTTGTGAATGAAGTGTTTCCACACTTATAAAATTTTGTATGGGCAAAATGGTCATAAAGTGACCAAAATTTTGACTCTAGGCTTAAGTTCTATATCTCCTTTTGAAGACGGAATCTTGGTATGAAATTTTTACCACACCTAGAGAACATCTAGAGGTTGAACTGGGATTTTTAATTTCTAAATTTGGAGCCTTGAAGCCAAAGATATGACATTGCAAAGTTGGCTAAGTTACTGTTCATTTGGTCAGAATTTTGTAACTGACTTCAAAAATCCATAACTTGGTCCATAGGTGGGGTATTGATTTGAAAAAAAATTCCTTGGTTTGCTCTAAGTATCTAATTAGTAATGGAGAAAATGAAACATGGGAGTTTATGGCTAGAATGATACAGTTTATTAGGGGAAGTTACAGGTGCAGTGGCTAGTCACTAGAACTTAACAAGATTGCCTAATGTGTGGTATCCAAGATTAAGATTTGTACTAGTGTTTTCCTTCTTTGATGCCATATTGTGCCTGAAATTTGAATATGTGTATGACGGTTGGACAAATATAAATGTGTTTACATAGTGCCCAAGAGGGCCACTTGGGTATGCACACTAAGGGTAGTGTTCTGATGGCCTACAGAACATTACCAATCCTGGGAGTCTAAATGCACAATTTTGGCACGATAATTGTACTACCCTGGAATGCGTAATAGTTACAGTTGAGCCTTTTGGAGAACAAGATCCCCTTTTTTGATCCCTTTGGGCTTAACATACAAGTTCGCAGTAATGGCTACTCTCTACTGAAAACTTTTCTTTTGAGTTCGGCCATCTCTCTATGTTCGTCCATCAAATCTAACTTGCTTCTTAAAATGAGGTTGTTCCCTTTTTCATCAAACACCTGCACTCTGACAAATGGTTGTATGACCTTGATAGGGATAATGGCCTCTGTGCCGAAGAGAAGTAAGAAGGGAGTCTCACCTGTGGCCCATTTGGGAGTTCTTCGGTAACTCAATAGCATGCTCGAAAGCTCTCCTAGCCACTTTCCCTTTGCTTCCTTCAACCTCTTTGTCAGACCATATTTTATTGTTCCGTTGGACACTTCAACTTGTCTATTGCTCTAAGGATGGGCAACCAGGGCTAAGTGCCATTTTATCCCAAGGTCAGATGCAAATTCTTGAAAAACTTTGTCAGTGAACTGGGAACCATTATTAGCTTCTATCACCCTCAACACGCCAAATCTGCATATGATGTTCTTCCAGACAAATCTCTATATATCCTTTGCCGAAATTGCTACCAAAGGCTCTGCCTTGATCCATTTGGTGAAATAGTCTACTGTGATTACGTAGAAGTTTACTCCTCCTGGAGCTATTGGGAGAGGCCCAATGAGGTCAATACCCCAAACAGCAAAGTGGCAAGTATAGTTTGCCGAATTTATTACTTCCAACGGTACTCTCTGGATGGGTGCATGTCTCTGGCACATGTTGCGTTTCTAGACAAATTGCTTTGCATCCTTCTTTGAGGTAGGCTAGAAATATCCCTACCGAAGTAGTACTCTGGCAAGGGTATCAGTCCAGAGGTGAGAACCACAAGCCCCCTCATGCACTCTTCATTGAGACACTTTGCAGTGGATTTGCATACAGTTGTCGATACAACTCTTCCCCGATCAGGAAGTATTTGCCCGAGCACTTTTGCACCTTCACAGCTTTAATAGGGTATTCAAGAAGTTTTAAAGTTGCTAGATATTTCTTGATAGGATCTTTCCACCCTCTACCTAAGGTTGCTATAGACATTATTGCTATGCTCGGCTGACACAGTACTTGAGTGGACTCCTTTGATTTGGCCAAAGTATCTACTTCAACATTATCTTGTCAAGCTACATTTTCTATCTGTACCTTGTCAAACTCTTGGATAAGCCTTTTTGTGAGATCATGGTACTTTGCCATGTTTGGGTCTCTTGCCTTGTAATCCCCCACCATTTGTCGAACCACCAGCTGAGAATCATTGTGGGCATTCAAATTTCTCACACCAACTCTTTTTGCCAACCATAAGCATGCTACGAAGGCTTCATATTTGACGATGTTATTGGTGACACTAAAACTAAACTTGATGGATTTTGAAGCTTCCATACCTTCGGGTCCCTGTAGAACTACTCCAGCTCCTTGATGTCCAGAACTGAAGGTGCCATCGACGAAGAGCATCCACTCAGGTTCGTCACTACTGGGGTCCCCTAATGTATCTTCGGTTCTTGGTACTTCGGTAATGAAATCCACCAATGCTTGGGCCTTTATTGCCCTTCTCGGCTCATAAGTGATGTCGTATTCACTGAGCTCGATGCACCACTTTGATAATCTTCCAGAGTGGTCTACCTTCTTCATGACATCCCGAAGAGGTAAGTTACATTGAACAGTGATAGGATGTCCTTGGAAGTAAGGTCGCAACCTCCTGCTTACCAACACTAGGGCATAGATGGCCTTTTGCAGGAGAGGGTACCTAACATTGCCACTGTGTAGGGACTTACTCACATAGTATACTGGCCACTGTTTTCCTCCCTCTTTCCTTACAAGTACCGAACTTACTGCCTTTTTGGTTACGGTAAGGTAGAGGAAGAAAGGTTCGCCTTCCAGCAGCTGTCGAAGTATCGGTAGGCTGATTAAGTAGCTCATGAGTTTGTCCCAAGCTTTTTGGCAATCTTTATTCCAAAGGTGTTCCTTAGAATGGAAGTTGTCTTCATTCTTTGCTGCTTTGGTGAGCACTTTAAAGAATGGTCGACATTGGTCCCCATATCTGGAGATAAATCTGCTAAGGGCCGTGATTCTTCCCATAAGCCTTTGCACATCCTTGTTTGTTGTGTGAGTTCAGAATCCTAACAGGGCCTTAACCTTTTCTGTGTTGGCATCAATGCCTCTTTCAGACACCATAAACCCAAGGAATTTGCCAGCAGTCACCCCGAACAAACACTTCTCGGGGTGAAGACGAATTCTGGATTTTTAAAGTTGGTGGAATGTTTCCTTCAAGTCTACAATACGGCTACATGGCTGTTTGCTCTTAACTATCATATTGTCAACATATACTTCCATATTTCTCTCAATTTGAGAGCTGAATACCCTATTCATCAGCCTTTGGTATGTTGCTCCTACATTTTTTAGGCCAAAGGGCATTCTGACATAGCAGTAGGTCCTTGTTAGTGTTGTGCCCAAAAGGCCAATCATGAGATGATTGTATTTTTCACATTGAGTCATGATATTTTATTCAGGCATTAATCCAGCAATTATGTTTGTTGTTTTGTTTCTGCGTAACTTAACAAACATAATTGTAACCCTAGAATAATGATATTCTCAAACATCCCTAGTTTACTATTATTGTGGAGCGGGTTGCAATAATACATAACGGCTAGCATATGTGGAGACTAATATGAGATATGTAGTTTGCATATGGGTACAAGTTGGAGAACTTATGTACTGGACCGACCCACCATGAGAACACTACATGGATCGTTATATGAGTGTCATAAGTGATTCTCATAGTGATCATGGTATATGTAGTCCTTTGACCTAAGATCATCAAGGTTCCCTACATGTGAGTCACATACTTTGATACTTTCCTCTGTTGCTCGTAACTGAGTGAACTTGAAGGAGCTTATTGGGTATGTCACATATCATGCGGAGGGATTTGCATGATCAAGATAGGATTTGTCCCTCCTATATAACGGGAATGATATCTTCGGGCCCCTTGATAGAGTAAGACTTAGAAAAATGCATGGCCATGCTCGGATAAGTTGATATACGATATCAATGTCATCAGTTTAAGTTGGTCTACCTGGTAATCAAGAAACCAAAGATTGGCCTACACGAGAGTGACACATTCCATGTCTCGTGCTTAGTCTTGATATCTTGGACAAAGGGTCAATGGCATATATCGGTGATGATCATAAAGGTTTAGTCGAATCATCGACAATCTTGTCACTTCGGTAGCAATGTTGTGTTGCTAGACACCGCTCATTGCTTATGATCATAAATGTGATTTATGATCATTGCCAACGTGGTAAGAGCCTATTGGGTCGCACACATAGAGCTATTTGGATCATTAGAGTGCATGGGCTAATAATTTGGGTTATGGTTTCACAATAATTTCGTATTAATAATGGGCCCAATAGTTGAGCCGTTATTAAGCCCGAAATAAAAGCCTAATTGGATTAGGGCTTTGAAACCCATTAGGCCTGGAAGTTGAGTCTCACTATAAATACAACTTCTAGTGAGAAATTCGCAGGTCTCCTTGCCCTAGCCTCCTAAAAGGACAGTCGCACTCTTCTCTTGCAATTCCCTGGAGAACACAAGCTAGCACTGCGAGCGCAAGAGAAATGCATCTGCCGGGACGTGGTCGAAGCGTGGTGATCCCGAGAGGCTCGTGTGGATACCATAGAGAGCCTGAACACGTCAACTGTTCAGGTTTAGTGATTCGACTCTACAATTGAGTGAGAGATCTCAATCGAAAATTAGGTATGAAAATTTTTGAACACCCGGTCTACCCTGTTCACTTGGATCCTGGAGGGTTTCGATTAAATTCCGCTGCGCTGTTTGGCTCCCGAAACCCATCAGTCCCAACTTTGGTACTAAATGTGATTTTTTCCTCATCTTCGGGATTCATCCAACTTTGGTGATATTTGCTAAAGGCATCGAGGAAGCTAAGTAGACCATATTCGAGAGTGGAATCTGCCAATTGGTCTATTGGTGGTAAAAGATACTACTCCTTTGGACGAGCATCGTTTACATTTCAGAAGTCGATGCACATTCGGAGTTTATCAATCCCCTCATTTGTTGCCACAACTACATTGCTTAGCCATTCGGGGTATGTGACCTCCCTTATTATTCCCGCCTTCATTAACCGTTGGACTTCAATTTTAATGAACTTATTCTTATGTGCCGAGAGAATACCCTTTTTTTGTTGAATAGGCCTCACCTTCGGGCATACTTTAAGACAATGCTGAATTATACTAGGGTCTACCCCGAGTATATCATTCAAAGAGTTGGTAAACAGATCTTTGTTCATTAATAGAAGGGATACAAGCTTTTCCTTGTCACCTTTAGCTAGTTTTTTCCATACTTAGGAACTTCGGCTAGGGACAAGCGGCTTATGGTAGGCTTACTAAGACATGTAAAGTTCTTTAAGGATGTAAAACTTGTGTTTTCAAAACATATGCAGGTGGTTTTAATTGTCATCATAATATGTTGAATGAGTGGATGTTATGATGTTCTAAGCATGATTCCATTTAGGCACCTTACTTAGTTTGGATGAGCGTGAAAGTTAGACTTGTATGTTGAGTAGGGTACCAATATGTATCCCAGGGCATGCCCATGTGTCCTGGCAGTGTCCAAGCCAAACCCTAGTGTGCCTACCAGGTGCTTCTGTGCGCTAGCACTAAAGCTCCGTCTGTCTGGAAGGTGCCAAGGGTGCATTGCCCATATGCCCAACTTATGTTGGACATATAGAAAATCCTAGTACAATGCTTAACCCGATAGTAAACCTTGTGTACATTTGCTACTCATTTTGGTCATAAGACCTACAAATGGGCTATGTAACAAGCCCCACGCTGGCCCAGCCCAAATGCACCTATTACTGGCCACAGGAGTAGCACTAGTTCTACTTAGTGCATTGGAAGGCCTAATGCACCATGTCTAGTTCAAAGGTATGCCTAATGCAACTATCGTTAGTGCCTAGTGATGGCGTGGAGCCTCATCATTTATAGTCATGGTGATTGGTAGAGAGACTTCTGGGAGGAAGAACGCCTGGAGGATGGATCGCCCAAGGGAGTGTGCCTGAAAGCTCAGAAACAAAGGGTTAGGAGGCCCCCGGAGTGTTTTTCCGGGGGGGGAGCCTCCGACGCCCAAGTCAGCGGTTGGCTGAGAAAAAGGCAGAGGTAATAGCACACAGGGGCTGAAGAGTCTTGCCTGGTAATTTTCTCAGAGTGTGGGAGCAAGATCTTTGCCAACCAACCTCCTGCCAAGTATTAATTCCTGGTATTTATAGGAGTGCCTAGCCCGTTCAGATCGCGACACGTGTTCGGTCGGATGTTCCTGAATTTCTGGGCGTAGGAGACAGATAGCTGGTAGCAGGTTGCCTTGAGCCATGTGCTGAGATGGGCCATGATGTGATTCTGATGGCGTCCGTGTGTCAGAGCGCCTTTTGAGGCGGCTTGTGACGTCTGTGAAAGGACGTGTCAGAGGCTTCCTTAAATGCTTCCATAAATGCTCCTGCCGTACTCCCGAGGTCCCTGGGTGAGGTCGTCCTTTGGTACGGACAGAGCCTCTTCGGGAAACAAGCCCTCAGTTTGGGGGTTCCCAGTTTCAGGGAGTTTCGCCTTCGGGGATATCATGTTCGGCTCGCTATGTCTGGTGCCGCTTTTCCGAAGGCGATCTGTTCACAACCTTGGGGGGGCAAGTAGTATCCTTGGGTTTTCCTGGCGTGCCGGGCTCGGAGCTCTTCGGCTATCTCCCGAGGTGCATGATCACACCTTTTCTCGGGTAGCGCCAGCTTCTTCTGGCCATTCTTGTGGCAGGGAGTTCGGCCAGATAGAGGCGATAGCGTTTGGCTATCACATGCCCCCCTTTGGAAAGCCAAAGTGAAGACTTCGATTTTGCATCTCTTTCCGAGGTTGTTTATGGGAGTCTCTTTGGAAGCTTAACCTGTTCCGAGGATGCGCCTTTTGCCCGAAGATCATGGGCTCTTCGGCCTTGGCCTGTTCTTTGGTGTCTTCGAGGCGGAGCCTGTGCCGAAGATACACCTCTTGCCCGAAGGTCATGGGCTGTTCGGCCATAGCCTGTCTCTTGGCGTCCTCGAGTTGGCCTGCTCTTTGTTTCTGCAGGTCTGTTTGGCCAAGCGTGTCAGTCTGAGCGGCGCGTCCCAGTTTGCCAGGGATGTCAGAAGACGTGTCCCCCATTTTTGCGCAGCGGTTGACACGTGGCGCTTTGCCATTGGAGGAGAGTCGCGTCGGTTACAGAGGGCGCGCCTTTTCAGGTGCAGAGAGCAGTTATGGTGACGGTTCGCCTCCAAAGGGTACTTATGATGATGTTTCGGTTACCCACCTCTGGCTTATAAATAGCCCATTCCATCATAAGTTCCTTTTGCTTTTTCTTCTGCTCTTTTCTCTGCTTTGCCCCTGTTCTTGCACTTTCTTGCTTTCTGTGGCGGAGCTACCTTAATCAGAGCTTTTTTCCAGCCAACTTTCACGACGGCGTCCTCAAATTTTGGCAAATCTTTCGAGAGTTGTTTTCCGTTTTTCCCGAGCGTGATGGCTCAAGGGACTTCGGAAAACCTGCAATCAAAGAAACTCTTTCACCTTCCCTTGGCCGAGCCTGTTCGCTCCAGAGGCTTTTTGGAAAGTCTGAAAAATTTGACTAAGTCTTTTTGCAGGCTTTTGCATTTCCATTTTGTCCCGAACACGTTCGCTCGAGGGACTTCGGAAATTCCTTAGTCAAAAAATTTTCCTTCTTTTCCTTTTGTCCCGAGCATGTTTGCTCAAGAGACTTAGGAAATCTTTCGAGAGTTGTTTTCCATTTTTCCCGAGCGTGATGGCTCAAGGGACTTCGGAAAACTGTCTCTGCGCTTATTTCGGCGAGTACTTCTGCGACGTTCTTGTTTCCCATCTTTCCCGAGCATGATGGCTCAAGGGACTTCGGAAAACTGCCTCTGCGAGATTTCTCCATCTTTTCCCGAGCGTGATGGCTCAAGGGACTCTGGAAGGTCAATCTGCGCTTTATTACGGCGAGCATCTTCGCGGAATTCTGCTTTGCACAATTTTGGATACTTAAGAACTTTCCTTAAGAGCATTCTGTACTTACAATTCCTCCGCTTCATCTTAGGCGTAGAATTTTTTCAAGGCGTCTGAGTGCCAAGTATTTTTCAATTCTACGCCTTCGGCGTCGCCAAGTTTGTACACGCCTTTTCGTACTTCGGCGAGAACCAGATAAGGTCCTTCCCAGTTTGCGCGAAGTACTCCGTGGGACGGCCTTCGGGGTGCAAAGTCAGCCTTTCGGAGAACGAGGTCTCCCTTCTTGATTTCTTTTGGCCTGGCCCGTAAGTTTACAGCCGCGGCCACTCTTTGCTGAAAAGCTTTTCTTCTCAGCTCGGCTATTTCTCTGTGTTCGCCGACGAGGTCGAGCTTGGTTCTGAGGCCGAGGTCGTTTCCACCTTCATCAAATATTTGCACCCGTATTGATGGTCTGACTATCTCGACTGGGATAATGGCCTCTGTCCCGAAGACTAGTGAAAAGGGAGTTTCCCCTGTGGCCCTTCGGGGCGTCGTTCGGTAGCTCCACAATACGCTTTGGAGTTCTCCTGGCCATTTCCCTTTTGCTTCTCCCAGTCTCTTTTTCAGGCCATCTTTTATGGTCCTGTTCGATACTTCCACCTGCCCGTTACTTTGGGGGTGAGCTACTGGGGCGAAGTGCATCTTTATTCCGAGGTCGCTGATAAATTCCTGGAATCCTTTGTCTATGAATTGGGATCCATTATCAGCTACTAGTACCCTCGGTATGCCAAATCTGCATACAATGTTCTTCCATACGAACTTCTGCACTTCTTTTGCCGAGATAGTTGCCAGCGGTTCTGCCTCGACCCATTTAGAGAAATAGTCCACTGCTACAACGCAGAATTTCACGCCTCCGGGTGCTGTGGGGAGTGGCCCAATAAGGTCTATACCCCAGACTGCGAACGGCCAAGGATAGTCAGCCGAACTTACCGTTTCCGAGGGTGCCCTCTGGATGTTCGCGTGTCTCTGGCAGCTACCACATTTCCGGACGAACTGTCTTGCGTCCTTTCTCAGGGTAGGCCAGAAGTATCCTTGGTGAAGTATCACCGCTGCAAGGGCATCAGTTCCGATATGTGAGCCACACATGCCTTCGTGGACCTCTTCAAGGATCATTTCAGTATCCTCTTCAGCCACGCATCTCTGCAGCGGGTTTGCATATCCCTGCCGGTATAACTCTTCACCAATCAGGAAGAATCGGCCGGAGCGTCTTCGCAGTCTCGCAGCGTCGCCGGGGTCTTCGGGGAGCATATTTTCTGCGAGGTATCTCTTTATGGGATCTTTCCATCCTTTTCCCGAGGTCGCTATGCTCAGCACTGAGATGCTCGGATGGTCTAGCACCTCGGTGTATGTTTTCGACTTCGCCAAGCAATCTGCCTCAGTGTTATTCCGCCGAGGTACATTTTCGATCCGTACGGCGTCAAACTCTTGGATGAGCTTTGCTACCAGCTCGTGGTATTTTGCCAAGATTGGGTCCTTCGCCCCATAATCTCCTGCCGTCTGCCGAACTACCAGCTGGGAATCGCTGTGAGCTTTTAAGTTTCTCACGCCAATCCTTCTGGCCAAGCGTAATCCCGCTATGAGGGCTTCATACTCAGCCACATTGTTTGTGACGCTGAAGCTGAACTTGATAGCCTTCATTACCTCCAGGCCTTCGGGTCCTCTGATAACTATTCCAGCTCCCTGGTGTTCGGAACCCGAGGCTCCGTCAACATGCAAGGTCCATTCTGGCTCACCCTCATTCGGATCTTGGTGGCTGTCCTCAGTGGTGGGTATTTCGGCGATAAAATCTGCCAGTGCTTGGGCCTTTATGGCCTTCCGAGGCTCATATATGATTTCGTGCTCGCCAAGCTCTATGCACCACTTGGAGAGCCTTCCCGAATGATCAACTTTCTTCATAACATCCCGTAGTGGTAGACTACTTCGGACGATGATGGGGTGAGCCTGAAAGTACGGTCGCAGCCTTCTTCCTGCAAGCACCAAGGCGTATATAGCTTTTTGAAGCAAAGGGTACCTGATTTCGGTGCCATGCAGGGACTTGCTGACGTAATAGACTGGCCATTGCTTTGGGCCTTCTTCTTTCACGAGGACCGAGCTTACAGCTTTCTCCGTGATGGCGAGGTACAATACGATCTTTATTTTCCAGCAGAAAGGATACAAGTTTTTCCTTGTCACCTTCGGCCAAGCTCTTCCCTATTCGGGTAGATTGTCCTGGGACAAGATCTACTGCTTCCGTTTCTGCCTTTGCGGGATCTTCTCCTTTGGGTAGATTGTCCTGGGACAAGACTGCTTCTTTCTGCCTTTGCGGGATCTGCCTCCACCTTTGCGTTTCTCCTGCACCTTTGCCTCCACCTTTGTGTAGAGTTGTTTGCCGGAGCCTTTCGTGCTTTCACAAACACATTTCTTACCTCGGCCTGGTCTATGAAGATCTCTGCATCTCCATCCTTGGTGGCGAATGTGACAGTCAAGTACTTCACATCAGGGCGAATGTGCAGGTTTCCCTGTGTCTGCCTTCCAAGGATGGCATTGTACGAGGACTGGACGTCCATGACGATGAACCTCACCATTGTGGAGGCGTACAACTCAGCTGCTCCGTCTACCGAAGTCCCTTTCATCATCAGTGGGAGGTCGATCCATCCGAGAACAGGCAGTTCGGATGGTCCAACCCCGAAGGTGGGCGAGGTGACCGGCTTAAGGTCGCTGCTGGAGATGCCCAAGTTCGGCAGTAAGTGCGAGAATAGGACGTCAGCATTTGATCCATCATCAAGTAGCACCCTTTTGACGTCCCAGTTCCCTATCCTCGCCGTTATCAGCAGCGGATCGTCGTGGAGGAAGACGACGGTGGATCCATTTTTGCGGGCCAGCTTTTTTGCTGGATTTTGATATTCCGTGACTGCAATTTCTCTGACCTTCCGCTTTCTTTCCGAGGATGGGAGCCCCGTGGTGATTGTTTGGATAACCCCTGCCGGAGGTGGAGGGCGCCTTTTTGGACTTCGATTTCTACGCCTGTCGGAGTCATAGTCCTCATCTTCGGCCCTCTCTTCCTCCTATTTTCTGCCTTTTGGGGAGGGCATCCGCAGGTATTTGTGAAGTTGGCCCTGTTTTATCAGCGAGTCTATGTACTTCTTTAGCTGGAAGTAGTCTTCGGTGTCATGACCGTGGTCGCGATGAAACTGACAGAACTTCTTTGCATTCTTCTTATTATCGGTGGTCATGGCCCTTGGCCACCGAATCTGCGTCCCTTGCCTTTCCAGCGCCATGAGGATGTTGGTCCGTGTGGTGCTCAGGGGCGTGAAACTTTGAGGCTTCCTTCCCCGCATCCTCCGAGATCGTCCTGCCTGTTCGGTAGGATTACGGGCTTGCTGATTGGACCCTTCGGCGCGGTGGTTGTCTGACTTTGGCCCAGCCATTCTCAGCTCCTCGGCTGTCATGTGCTGTTCGGCCCTTCGGTAAAATTCTCCGAGGGTGTCCGGGGGGTCCTTTGAGAACTCGTAGAACAGCTGTGAGTCCCGCCGAAGGCCCCGTGTCATGGCAAGAATGCGGATTTCGGGCCGAAAGTCTGGGACGCTCAGGGCTTCCCTGTTGAACCTTTCGACATAGTCTCGGATGGTCTCTCCGTTTCTCTGCTCTATGTCGAACATCTGGACAGGCATCTTCGCAGTCGGCCTGCTCCCGATGAATTGCTGCGTGAAGGCCGTGGACAACTCCTGGAACTCAGTGATGGTCCCTGGAGGCAATGAATTGTACCACGCAGTTGCTGGCCCTGTGAGGGTGACTTCAAAGCATTTGCACATGGTAGCGTCATCAGCACCGTGCATTATCATGCTGCGTCTGTATTTCATCAGATGGGCCTGTGGATCAGTGCGGCCATCATATATCTCCAGCCGAGGCACTCTGAAGTCACCTGGCATGGCTGCTTCAGCAACGGCACGAGTGAAAGGGGAGTCATCTTCGCAGAAGGTCCCCGAGAGTCTGGCCCAGACAGGTTTTCTGGCCATTTGCTTCTCCACTCTATCTAGCCGTGCTAGTATCCTCTCCATAAGCACTGTGGTACTCGGCCCTCCTTCGGGGAAGGGAGACTGTCGGCGCCTCTTCGGGGAGCGAGTTCGGCGCTGATGAGACGGGGACCTCGCCTCAGCCGACGAACTTCTTCACTGCAAAACCCTTGGTCGCTCAGACCTCTTTCGTCCCACAGGCTGTTTCCCGATGGGCATATTTTCCGTGGACGATTCTTCGCGCGGATCTCCACTTCCCGAGCTGCGATGAGTAGACTTGGGGCTTTTCTCCCGAGGGCGTGTTGGTGAGGGGGGGCTTTGGGCCTGTGTTTGCTGCGGCCATCTCCGGTCGATTTGCTGGGTCATTTCAGCCACGACCGAACGTTGGAAGTCCCTCAGGAAACTCATGGTGATTACCAGAGGGCGGTCTTCCTCAGGCGTAGAAGTCCCTGGGAGTGTCTGCTCAGCAGCCGGTTGTATCTCAGGCGCGGACGGGGACCTTGGGAGTCCCTTGTCCTTAGAACGCCGAGTTTCAACGACGGCGATCTCAGAGCGGGTTCCCACAGACGGCGCCAAATGATGGCCGGGGGCCTCATCGTTTATAGTCATGGTGACTGGTGGAGAGACTTCTGGGAGGAAGAACGCCTGGAGGATGGATCGCCCAAGGGAGTGTGCCTGAAAGCTCAGAAACAAAGGGTTAGGAGGCCCCCGGAGTGTTTTTCCGGGGGGGGAGCCTCCGACGCCCAAGTCAGTGGTTGGCTGAGAAAAAGGCAAAGGTAATAGCACACAGGGCTGAAGAGTCTTGCCTGGTAATTTTCTCAGAGT
The DNA here is from genome assembly GCA_005392925.1 of Aquilaria sinensis. Classification (NCBI taxonomy): domain Eukaryota; kingdom Viridiplantae; phylum Streptophyta; class Magnoliopsida; order Malvales; family Thymelaeaceae; genus Aquilaria; species Aquilaria sinensis. The sequence goes on along the minus strand of SMDT01000904.1, from coordinate 67,424 downwards.
GTGGGAGCAGTGTTTTGCCAACCAACCTCCTGCCAAGTATTAATTCCTGGTATTTATAGGAGTGCCTAGCCCGTTCAGATCGCGACACGTGTTCGGTCGGATGTTCCTGAATTTCTGGGCGTAGGAGACAGATAGCTGGTAGCAGGTTGCCTTGAGCCATGTGCTGAGATGGGCCATGATGTGATTCTGATGGCGTCCGTGTGTCAGAGCGCCTTTTGAGGCGGCTTGTGACGTCTGTGAAAGGACGTGTCAGAGGCTTCCTTAAATGCTTCCATAAATGCTCCTGCCGTACTCCCGAGGTCCCTGGGTGAGGTCGTCCTTTGGTACGGACAGAGCCTCTTCGGGAAACAAGCCCTCAGTTCGGGGGTTCCCAGTTTCAGGGAGTTCCGCCTTCGGGGATATCATGTTCGGCTCGCTATGTCTGGTGCCGCTTTTCCGAAGGCGATCTGTTCACAACCTTGGGGGGGTAAGTAGTATCCTCAAGTTTCCTGGCGTGCCGTGCTCGGAGCTCTTCGGCTATCTCCCGAGGTGTATGATCCCACCTTTTCTCGGGTAGCGCCAGTTTCTTCTGGCCATTCCTGTGGCAGGGAGTTCGGCCAGATAGAGGCGATAGCCTTTGGCTATCACCTAGTGCTCACCAAGGCACCTACAATTGCACAACCATGCTTATGTCCAAATTGCACCCCATATAGTGTCTATCGCTGGACAATAGTGCCTTCGCAGGACACTGGAACCTATATGCACTAAGTGCACTCCAAAGGGCTGACTTATGTGCCTATTGCTAGGTAGGGCACGCTACTAGGTGGCCATGAGGACACATGTAAGACACATGCAGGACACGCTGCTAGCACACAGGGGGCACCCAAGGAAGCCTATCAGTCTAGCCCTGTTACTAACTTGCGAAACAAGGCAAGACTTTTAATGCATACATTCATATGTTGTGCTCTTGTGCTTATCAAGTGTGCATTCATAATGCATGCCAACCAAGATACATAATTTGGTTTTAAAATCACATACTTGTATTTGCTCATGCACAATCAAAGTAGGTTCATCAATCATGCCTTAATCAGATGTCTCAAGGTCACATAACCCACATACATATTAAACCGAAACTTCACATACTCTTCATATCAACTTCATACATACATATCAATCATCATTCAAACATAACCAACATCTTACATACCATTGCCATTACTACATAAGCAACTTCCTACCATAACCCCCTATAATATATATACTAAGTACTTGGTAACCATACCAAGACGAACAAAAGACATATCATCTGAGATTTTCCATGTACATGCCCATATACTGAACGGTACCCTAAGGCTATCATAAACACTCGAAACAAGACCAAGGACTCTAACATAGGTCCCACAACCAAACACATGGCCATAAGAGCAAACCAAAGTATATACGCAAATGAGCACACATCTATTACACTATACTTGTTCCCACAATCCTACTAATAATGCCTGTAAGCAACACAATACACATGAGCTTGCACATACATAATGATTTGTACTTAAACTTATTAAGCAACTCCACAAGTTAGTATCCATACCTTTATCACCCAAAAATACAACTCTTACTCAAGCTCACACTTAATGCAAAATATCCTTTCCCGAAACATATTAAATTAGGGCATGAGTTATTTACATAACTCAGTAAGTGAAACATACAGCATTATTGCCTATTTAGTTAAGCCTGAAAGCTTAACATCCCATTCACTCCTACATGAAAGACACTAAAATAAGGAAAATACAAGATATACATAGTAAGATAATATGAGTCAACACACGCAAACAAAGCATCAAAGCAGGCAACACACACACCACACCCCAGCCTTTGGTCTTGGCCAACAGGGCCTAGCAAGTACACATATAGATTAGGTTCATTTCTTAGTTCCATTAGTTATTTGTTCACATAGAGCTCCATGTTAACACATGAGTTGGCTGACCCAAGATAGAACCCTAGTACTTGTCATTCACATAGCTTGCTAGCACACATTTATTAGTTACCTAAAGGTAAACATAGCCCCTACAGCATCAAAGGATCATTTAGTTCATAAACTATCCCCTAATTGGCTAGTGTTCATCATGATTGAACCATTCAAACTCAAAATCATTGAAGAACACATGAATCCCTTACCAACATAGCCCTTAACCTCTCGGCCAAACTCCAAAATGCAAGAACCCAAGCTTTGAACTTAGTCTCTAAGTCACCTATGGCCGATATCCACTTATTTGAGCTTGATTCTTCAATTGGAGCTCAAACCATCAACAATTCTCCATGAACCCAACGCTCATTCACCAAGAACTCTTTATTTAATCAAGAATGGTGCATTGAACAGAAATAAATCGGTTTGAAGTAACAGAGACATGCAAATCTGGTTATGAGGCACATGGCACTATTATGGGTCCAAATACTGGTGCTAATGATCCTATTTCTTGCATGGCACATAGTAGCCTTCCTACAACAGATGCCATCATTCTCATCATCCGAATGTGTGCATAATTAAGTCCTCAACCATGCATTTCTTCCATAAGTCTTCTAAACACTTCAAACATGCACATATGCACACCTGTGTAAGCCTACCCTTGATATTACCTTATGTGTCTTCAAGGCCCACTAAATGCCTTATTTAGCTCTTGTAGCAGGCTTGTCCTTCACCTTAAATTAGCTTAGGCCTAGTACAATAAGGAGTGTTATGACACTATGGCCATTGTTGGGCATGACATGCATGCTCTTATAATGCATGTCTTAGTTGCTTGAATGTTGGTTTCAAGTGGTTTGCAAGATTTGCATTGTTATGGTGAGGTTTGTGTTGTGCTGGACTAGCATGAAACCTTGGCCTAGTGAGGCATGTTTCAAGCATTAAGACTCAATTAGTTTTTGATATCTATTGCCTATTATAGTAGTTATGATGAACTAGAACTTATGGTGGCTTGGTATGAAGGTTTAGGTAGCTTGGGAGGCCTCCAAACATGCTATGGATGAAGATAGGTGCTATTAACCTTGGAGGCTTGGCACCATGGTGTGACTAGTGCTGCAACACCTAGAACCCAAACCTGGAACATAAGAGAATTGCTTATGGCACCATGGCTCCCAGGACTTGATAGCACTGACATGCTGTAGTATTTTTGCCATAACTTTTTGCTTGAGTGTCTGATTAAGGCAATTCAATAGTCCATGCGAAGCTAAGAGAAAGATATGCAACTTTAATGCATTGGGTCAAGGCTAAAATTAGCCTAGGTTTTCCTATATTTTTCTTTTAAATGAGGGGTCAATGAGTGCTTAGGGGGCTTTAGGGTGCAAGGTGAGCAATGGTACCTTAATACCTCCTATAGCTCCTTAAAGCACTCATTTGTGGATCAATTTTTCTTGGGTACAAAGAAGGCTTGAAGGAAAGTGAACTCGGAGGAGCTCAAAGGACTACAATAAGGCCATTAGGAAAGGTTAAGGTGGGGTTTAGCATCATTGGTAGTCTAGTTTGAGGCTTTGAGCCTAAGATACTAATGAGAAACCTTAGTGCACAGGAGGGGTTTTATGGAACCTAGTAAATTAAGTCCATCAATAAAAAATCTTACCATAATGGGGTGAACCAAGTAATGGTGGATAGTGGAGCACCATGGATGAAGGGTCAGTGCACTTGTTGCATAGCCAATTTATGACTTGAGGCACAAGTGAAAGCTTAGTGCATCCTTGGTAGGTTAAATGGTGAGGCTTAGTACCTTGGTGATCTAGCCAAGCTTATTTAGCTTAAGACACCAAGTGGGAGCTTAGTACACCTAGTTGGGTAGAGGCTTAGCACCATAGCGGCCTAGGTCAACCAATGGCTCGAGGCACTATGTGGGAGCTGAGTATACCTAGTGAGTTCTTTGGAACTCAAGCAAGGAGCATCCAACCTATTCACCTGTACAACAAGAAAGCCAAGGATTTTCAGTGACATTAGCTCACTAGGATGTCAACAAGCCAAGGCTTGATAGGAGCGAGTTAGGGTCTAAAAACTTGCTAGGCATGGGGTGACATCCATACAAGGACTAGGAAGAGGTAGGGTCCAAAGGGACTCGAATATTTGAGCATATGTTAGGCCTCAAACTATACAGGGCCCATAGTAGATTTCATATATTATATATATTAGTGCCCTCAGTTTTTTGCTTGTAGGTTTCAATGTTTATTTCCAGGTACCCAAATCCATTACTGGGAATATTGGGATTCTTCTTTTATTGTTATTGTGTAGATTGCGTCTGTAAGGAGCTGGTGACCATGGATTGTTGTCAAGCCAGCATTTGCATTGTAGGTAACCACCTAGTGAATTGTTATTGATTCTAGTTTATCGCTAGTTATGTGTTTTGTTAACGATAGTCATCTTGCGGCCTTGCAGAGACTAGTGGCACAAGGACAGACATAGTGGACCATGGATCTCAGTAGGAATCCTTCAATATATATATGTATGCTTGTTTAGCCTCCAATGTCTCTAGGTTTAGTAGTATTTGTGCATAGTCTTTACTTATGTAATGATGCACATGCATAGTTATTACCTATAGTAAATACACTTATCTTCTATGCTTTAACTTGTGTTTTAGTTTTGTTTTATAAATGCTTACAATGTTTTTTTATTCATTTTCTTAAAGTGAAATTGAAGTTGAAGAAAGTGCAAGCATAATGCATATTAGGTTAATAACTAGATGCATGAAAGGTTTTAAAATGGGATAAGTAATTAACTAGCCAATTACAACTAGTGCAAAACTCCAGTTTTGTAGCCAATTACAATTAGTACAACTAGCGTACTCTTAGCAAGGATGCACAATGGGTCAAGTTTTCTAATAAGTGCTAGACACATTTGCCCATACAATGAGTACCATCCAAAGCAACAAACATGGCTAATTACCCCTGTCCCTTTACCATATGAGGAATCAACCTCATTGTGCCCCTCCCCATGACCCTAGGAGGCGTGAAATACTGCTAGGGGCTCTCAATTATTTCACAAAATTTTTTGAAGCCAAACCACTAGCCTACATATTGGTAAAGGAAATCTAAAAATTTGTCCAAAAAATATCATATTCAGGTTCAAATGCCCCAACGGTACCTGTAATAGATAATGGATGCCAATTCATTAACAGAAAATTCCAAGCATTCATAGGCATCCTCAGGATCAAGATTCATTTTGCTAGTAGTATACCCTAAAAGTAACGGGCAAGTAAAGGTTTCTAACCAAACTCTAAAGGAGAAAATGAAAAAAAGGTTAGACAAAGCTAAGAGAAGATGACTTGACAAACTATATAGAGTGCTATGGAGCTACCGAACAAAACTAAGAAAGTCGACAAAGGAAACCCCTTTCTCTTTCACCTCTAGGATAGAAGCACTCTAGCCAGTCAAAATAGCAAAATCTTCTACACAGATGCAACTTTTTTACCTAGAGAAAAATGACACCAGCATAAAAAACCAACTTAACTTTATCAAACAACACCAAGAAATAGCCGAACTAAGGAGAAATGCATTCCAACAAAAAGTTGCCATGTCAACAAATGAGAAGGTTAAGCCTAAGAACATAAAAATGGGAGACCATGTCATTCGGAAGGCTAAACACAAAGCATGAAAGGCCTCACATGGAGTACTTCAGGCTAACAAAGAGGAGGCTTACCTTGTAAAGAAGGAAAAAAGGCTAGGAGTATTCAAGCTACAACATAGTTCTGGAGTAAAACTAAACAACGCTCGGCATGTGAACAGCATGATAAATAAATTTTCTTCGACGTGAAAGTTGCATAATCCTAGCACCTCAAAAAGACAATCAAAGAAAATTTGGCTAATGTATAAAGACAATGACACCAAGGCTAAGCTAATACTAGTACTTCTGCCATAAATGTCAAAACAACTTCTATGCTCTAGCTGATGTACCAACCATTATAGGAATAAAATGACATATTTTATCCATAACTTAGCTTGAATTTAGTTTGAAAAACCAACCTTAATAGTGGGGGGAAAGGACACTCCCTTCCTAAAACTAAATTTATCAAGGTTGTAAAAAGGCAACCTTAGTAAGAGGCCCAGTGCGGGGCTTTAAACCTAAACTTCCAAAACTGGTTCAAAGCTAATCTAAACAATTCATAGAAACCCCAAGTAATTGCACAAAATAGAGAGATTTTAAAACATTAAATGAAGTCGAAATAATAGCTCTAAAGTTGCCAAGAACACAGGAATATACCTTGCTCCTAAAAAATAACCAGTTCAAACAATTAACGAACATTTAAAACCTAACTTTGTGAAAGACACTTCATGACTAATAAATTCAAAGATGAATTGGGGAAATGGAGGAAGTACACAAAAATAAATGATAAGGTCAAGGCACGGGAGGGTTGTCACCATCATTGTCTTCTTCCTCATCTTCTTCATCCTCGGAGATAGCAAATAGGATGGGTTTAAGGAATTCCCTCCTAGACCAAAAGCAATGGCTACCTTTGGGCTTAGAAAAAGCATTGAGGTTTGAGACATTGAGACCGGGGTTCCTCTCTAGGATCTAGTGTTGATGTAGGCAAAATCCATCCTAAAACCCAGCGATGGTGAAGCTTTCAACATCCTCATTTTCCAAGGCTAATTTTGTGCAATTACTCCTGAGGGCCTACATTTTCATCTCCATTCGGTCTAGGTCAAAAGATACATTTTCCTTGTCTCTTTTAAGAATAGCAACCTTGGCCTTAAGTGTTACCACCTTCAAAAAATGGGAAAATTACAACATAAGGCCCTATACTTATATGTTTTAATTTTCACCAGTGTATGAATTGTGTAGTATAAAGTATTCAATATACACTCCCTTAAGTGGTGCAAACAATGGTAGTTTGGTCCTTAAGAAAGTATTGGCACATTGCCTAATTTTCAAGTAACCTATGGACTAAATTGTAAGGTTACAAAGGTTGGTTACTCAATTGCACAAATTTCCAAAGATGGATATGGAAAGGACATGGATAGAATTATGAAGAATGAATATGGATGGAATAGAGGATATTTTTTGGGACCAAAGTGCTTCAGGAGGCAAAATAAGTCATTTAACGCTTAAGGACAGTTAAGGGCTTAAGTGTCCCAAACTTTTCTAAAGGTGAAAATGACCCTTGACCAAGCTTAAAAAAGATCAAAAACTTTCATTTTCCCATCTCAAATTTTTTGGTTAAAACATTGTCCAAGTGTGACCTCAAGTTTGCAAAATTTGCAAACATGCCATTTCTAAAGACCAATAAAGAAATAAAGCTAGAAAAAAAATCATCTTGTCCCCATTTCTTCCAAAAATTTGACCTCCACCTACTAGGGATCTTCCTTGAACTCCTCAACATACCTCCATAGTCACCATACCTTAAGAAATCAAGAAAAAGCAAGAAAAAGCAAGAGAATTCAACAAAGAGAACAAAATCCTTAGTTTTGGTTTCATCTAGGGTTTCAGCTTTAACACCTCAAGGTAAGGGTTTTTTTAAGTTCCATAGATTTTTTAATATATTTCCAAACATCCATGATGCTAAGACCATACTTGGAAGAGAGAAAAAAGCTCAAAGAACCAAGTATGGGTTCAGGGGAAAGAAGCATCGCAAGGTTTCGGCCTTTGCATTAACATGCTAAATATGGCAGCAAGAAGGAAGGGTTTGTAAAGCCCAAGTTAGTACTAACTAAGACTTAAAAGAATCCTAATACCAAGAAAATGCTTGAGGAGGGCTTACATAGTGTTACTAAAGTGATATCCTATTGTTTTATTGAATGATTATGGACTAGCCCTAATGTGTTATTATTGCCAGCATTACATGTGTTTGTTGTTGTGTTTGTTGGTGCATATGATTGCCATATTTGTGTGTATGTATTGTTTTATTATGCTTTTATTTCTCTGGATTTCAGGTGGTACCTTGATATGGAAGACTTTACATTGAAAGCCCTTACTAAGTTCTTTACAAACAGCTTATTCCCCTTTCTGTCCATTTTCAAGAACACCTAAAAGAGAATGCTCAAACTAATAGTTATCGTTCGATTTTTCCTGTGAAATTTTAGGTACATGAACTTCAATATGTTTAGTATTAAACTGGAGTGTTTCATGATCTTTAGAGCACATTCACTAATTTTAGTGTTGGTACTTTCTGCCTTACACAGCAGTTGCCTTTTGAAGTTTCTGGAGTGCATTGCGTTTGTAAGGCTCTTCAAGAAGCTAGTATACATACCCAACTAAGCTAGGATATATGTATGGTGCATCTACACATATAAATACACTATGGATGAGTATGGATGATATATGAAGCAAGAAAGTGATGTTTGAGAATGAATGTTCAATTCTGTCCATTTTGCAACTCATTGGCTATTTTAAAGAAAGTTATGTTTAATGCCTATGAAATGCCTATAAATTTAGGGGAATGATTTTACCAAGTGTTTAAGACATGTAATAACATGCCCATGTTGGTTTTGCATCTGGAAATGAGGTGTATGAATTTTATGAAATTTTGTATGGGCATTATGGTCATTAGTTGTACAGATTTGGTACCCAGTACTCCAACACACAGAACTTATGGTAGAAAATCAATTTGGCTCTAAAATTTTTTCCACACTTAAAACACTTCAAGATAAAGAATTTGGCTTTAGAACCACTGGATTTAGTACCCTGTAGCCAGAGTTATAGCTTGTCAAAGTTGGCCAATTTTGTTGTGTACTGTTCATATGGTCAATTTTACCCGGTTGAGTATAAAATCCATAATTGCAAACTTGTATGGATTTAATGCCTCAAATTTGTTTCCATATGAAGGTTTAAGTGTATTAAAGGGTTTAAGAGCTTTAGGGCATAGGAGAACATGGGTAGAATTTGACTTGGAAACGTGAAATCGGCACCAATGGTAACAAGTGTGCATCTGATTGTGCATACATTTGAGGATTTTACTCAAATTCCATATTCGCCAAGAACAAAAATTTTACTGTCATCATCGCTTATAGATGAAATTACATGTGAATATGTGTGTGATGGTTGGACCAATATACATATATTTGCATAAAGACCAAGAGGGCCACTTGGGTAATATAGTGAATATTGTTCTACTGGCCTATAGAACATGCATAGCTCTTGGGACTTAATACACTAAATCTGGTCACTATATTGAAGTACTTAAGGGTGACATCAAGCTTCTTCTTCACCTCCACTTCTCTTTTGCCTCATTCTCCTCAATAGTGTTAATATTCTGCTCCTTTACCATGTTGCCCTTACTTTAGTAGCTTAGACCTCGATGAAACCAATGATTTCGTCAGCCATCAAGACCTTCAATTAAATCAATTGAGGCTCACAAAATTTTTTTCATTTCACCGAGTTTAAGAGAAATCAAGACCAACATCTCCTTACCCTTCCCAAGTTGTTGATTGGTCCGGGCCCAAATAACTCTCTGTTACACCAAGTAAGCTTAAAAGTATCCACAAATGGTGAGCAACTAAAACACATGGTAAAAGACAGTCACATGCACCATTAGTAAAATGGACAAAGTAATGAAGAAAGGAATAGAGAAAGACCTTTGCCGAATAATGGGTGAAAAGGTGAGCCACCATTTCTTTGTTTAGAGTCACAGTTGATAATGTCCAAAAGGTAGCCCCGGTAATAACATCCCTAGAAAGCTTCAGAACCATAACCTTGTTGTCATTGAGTCAAGTAGATTCATATCTTCAGCTATGCTCTAGATAAGCAACCTTGGCACCATGCCCTTTGGCATCTTGGCATCTCTTTTTTTCCTCATCCTGTCATGGCCTACTACCTAATCTAACATTGAGGTTTCCCCTAGATAATCATGGTAAATGTATATTATGATATTTGTCCTCAACCACTCACCTATTAACCTATACAAATAAAAAAATCCTAAGTTAGATGAGAAGTTAAGCACGAAACCTAGGAGGGGAACCTTAACGACAAAGGAATTGGGAACTTCTATATCCAAGATATCCTGAATAGGATCAAGAATGACTTTTTTCTTTGCCTATGGATTTCTCTTAGATAGCTTCGAGCACATTTTTCCAGAAAAGCGAAAATGACTCCTTGAGTTGGAGGACATTCACCAGCAATGCTGATGCACTGGTGAGGTTGGGTGGGAGTGTACCTCGATACGTGAAAGAAGTACCTCAAAGAAGGCTCCTATTGTTAGAGCTGTTGAAAGAGAAGGACTATTTCATCCCTAGGTTTCTTCAACAGGGGGTCAATAGAAGTCCTCTTCTGCCTCTCTCTCTTCGAGGTCTTCTTACCTTCCACCATTGCTCATCTCGAATCCTCTTTAAACTTACTCCTCTAAAACTCCATAGGGTTTATGTTGTCTAAAAACAAAAAATGAATTAGCAAGCAAGAGAAATGAGACAAATTATACTTACATTTCATGATCTCAACAAACCTGTACTCTTTCCAAAGTAACTTCAATAGGAAAAAAACTTTGGAGAAAATAGGAAGTTTAAGGATAACTAGATCACCTCCATCATTCGTCGACACTTTTATATGACAAAGTAAATTCTCTATCTTCTAATCCCATTTAATGGGAAAAGGAAATTGATTTCTGTCCTTTTTAGCATTTGCCATTTAGCCACATCCCAAAGTCACCTTTCAAAGGCCTGGAACAACTTTAAGTCTTTCCCTTCTAGTAACTTGAAAGGCTTCTCAACCTTAGTTTGCAACATGCCCTAAGCCCACCTCCTTGTTATCCCCCATGAGAGTGGATAGTCTTAAGGAAGTATTTCTTTAGCCAACCCTTCAAGCTATCCTTGGTTCCATACATAAATAGGTACTTCTTACTGTGAGTACCTCAAGGAAGGAGATAATAAAAAGAACCTTTGAGCCCAGGATGCAGCTTGTAATATTGCATAAAGACTAAAAAGTGGGGTCTGATCTCGAAAACCTGAAACATGCAAAGGAAGACATTTATGTGAGCGTAGCTATTCAATGAAAGCTGGTTGATAACTATCCTATGGAACTGGCAGGAGTCGATCAAACATGGGCAAGGGGGATATCCAAAGCCACTGGTGTGTTCGTAATTCATAACAAACCTTTCCCACTAAACTAGTGAATAATGTACATGTGTCAAATCTCTGTATACTTTTAAATATTTAAACTCACAGGCAAATGCACCTATCATTAAAGTATAGTAGTGGCAAGTACTAAAATCATTTTTGCTAAGGAATGGAGGTTGTCTACCATTGTCAACCTTTCTTTACTATGTAACCATCAACTAAAGTTGTTTGTTTAACTAACTACTATGAAGTAATTGAACTAAACTAATGCCGTAAAATAAACTACTAAATATTAATCAGTAGCAGAAAACAACTATGATAATCAATAATAAGAAACTTCTAACTTAGACTCAAATCCCCAAAGAAATTCCTTTGCATTGCTTTTACTTTGGTTTAACAGGATTGTGACTCACCTAGACTATAGAGTACTACCTAATGTAAATTAGCTCCTTATCATTTCCATTACACTAATCTTGTTCTTAACTCATCGATAGGATGTCTAGGCCTACCACTATTCCTTAAAATGCATTACAAATCCTATGGCCCACCACTAGGTTTCACCCAAGTCCAATGGTATTATATTGTACCTATTACTTCTGGTTATGATAATATCCCTTTTATCCAATAGTGATCCATAATAAATATACCGGATACTGTCTAATCCATGTTCATCATCCTACTTGAAACTAGTAGGCTAACTACTATTAATCGATGCAAAAAAGGACATTGGATAAATTACAAGAAAAACACATAATCATATTAAACAAAAAAATAATCACAATCATAAAATCATCGTAGGGCTCATCTTCTCTATGCATGAGTAGGAAAAGTTTAGCTCATAGTGCCATAAAATAAACACAACAGAATCAAAAGAAAACTAAGAAAAGAATAATCAATGGCTGAATTTCTTACTACAAGAGATCTTTGATCTAATGTTCATAAAATGGTGCTAATTATCAAAACTGCCTTTAGTAGCCTTCTTCCATCAAAAACACTTTTCCTTTCTATGTGTTTTTTGCCTCTTTCCCTTTTCTTTTTTTTTTTCTAAAATAACCCAAGAAACCTTAAAAATATGACAAACACTATTTGGCACATGGCTGTGTTAAAGGCCACATAACCTCTCCATAACTTAAAATCTTACAAATTTAAACATAGTTTGGAACATGGGCATGTAACTCAGGCACATGCATATAAATATAGCATGTTAAGAACTATATTGGTGAGTAGCAAGGCATGTCTGCATAAAAACTTCACCAAAACTTACAATTCAACTCCAAAATTTTCCAAAAATCCTTCCTAACTCAAATGAATCTGAAATATGACCTAAAATAAAATATGAACCAATTAAGCACCATATCCTAGCTTAAACAAATTAAAAGATAACAAATACATGGGAAAAACATATAAATAACATGACTAAGTATAATCGTATCACCCACCTTTAACTAATTAGCATTCATGGTTATCTTCTTCTCCTAAGGCTTGTAACTAGGTTCATTCTTGTTTAGCAAGTAGGGTTTTGCATTGGAGGGAAGATAGTACTTCTTTTGCCACTTCACAAACTTAAGTAAAGTAGTGCAACAAATACGTGCATCTAGAGAATCCTAGGGGTTTTTGGAGATAGTGGTTAGGGCCTTGGAGGAAATGTGCGTTACTTCTAAAGAGGCCATTACTTAAAAAATCTATGAATGACTTAGAAAAGAAAATGTAAAAGAAAATAGGGGGTCTTGAAATCCACCTTAAAGAAAAGATGATTGGGCAAAAAAACATCATTTAATCATCAAAAGAAAGGGAACACCGTTGCGAGAAAAGCTAGATTTAGCAATGAGGGCAATAGCAAAAAAAGAGAGAGCTCAATAGCATAAGGAAGCAAAAAAGAGAAAATTAATAGAAGTAAGGAATTATCCTCGACGGATAAGGTATATATAAGCCCATGCTCCTAGTTCCATGGAAAGTAATTATAGATTCCTTAGTAAATACCCTACCTATATGAGGTGACATGACATCTTATGAAGGGGAATGCCAATAAGGGAAAGCCATGTGGCTTGAGAAACATAAATATAAGCATGCCATACCATCAAATTGATTGATGGGACTGCCAACCCAACTATCACAAGAAAACCTAGAAAAATCTAGAGTCATCAAGAAAAGATGAAGCATTGTGAATATCAGGAATATCTAACACATTGTTGAAGAGTCAAAAAAAGGATAAAACTCCAAGAGTTTGATGATGTAAGCAAACTTGGGAATCAAAAGGTGAGGCATGTGAAGGCCAAAGTGTTAGTGTTGTGCCCAAAAGCCAATCACGAGATAATTGTATTTTTTGCACATTGAGTCATGATATTTTATTAAGGCATTAATCTAGCAATTATGTTTGTTGTTCTATTTTTGCATAACACAATAAACATAATTGTAACCCAAGAATAATGATATTCTCAAACGTCCCTAGTCTAGTATTATTGTGGAGAGGGTTACAATAATACATAACGACTAGCATATGTGGAGACTAATATGAGATATATAGTCTACATATGAGTACAAGTTGGAGAACTTGTGTACTGGACCGACCCATCATGGGAACACTACATGGATCGTTATATGAGTGTCAAAAGTGATTCTCATAGTGATCATGGTATATGTAGTCCTTTGACCTAAGATCATCAAGGCTCCCTACATGTGAGTCACATACTTTGATACTTTCCTTTGTTGCTCGTAACTGAGTGAACTTGAAGGAGGTCATTGGGTATGTCACATCCCATGCAGAAGGATTTGTATGATCAAGATGGGATTTGTCCCTCCTATATAACGGGAGTGATATATTCGGGCCCTTGATAGAGTAAGACTTAGAAAAATGCATGGCCATGCTCGGATGAGTTGATATACGATATCAATGTCATCAGTTTAAGTTTGTCTACTCGGTAATCAAGAAACCAAAGATTGGGCTATACGAGAATGACACATTTCATGTCTCGTGCTTAGTCTTGATATCTTGGACAAAGGGACAATGGCATATATTGGTAATGATCATAAAGGTTTAGTCGAATCATCGACAATCTTGTCACTTAGGTAGCAATGATGTGTTGCTAGACACCGTTCATTGCTTATGATCATAAATGTGATTTATGATCATTGCCAACGTGGTAAGAGCCTGTTGGGTCACACACATAGAGCTATTTGGATCATTAGAGTGCATGGGCTAATAAGTTGGGTTTTGGGTTTACAATAATTTCATATTAATAATGGGCCCAATAGTTGAGCCACTATTAAGCCCAAAATTAAAGCCTAATTGGATTAGGGCCTTAAAACCCATTATGCCTGGAAGTTGAGTCTCACTATAAATACAACTTTTAGTGAGAAATTCATAGGTTTCCTTGCCCTAGGCTCCAAAAAAGGACAGCCACACTCTTCTCTTGCAATTCCTTGGAGCACGCAAGCTAGCACTGCGAGCGCAAGAGAAACGCATCTGCCAGGATGCGGTGGAAGCGTGGTGATCCCGAGAGGCTCGTGTGGATACCATAGGGAGCTTGAACAAATCAACTATTCAGGTTTAGTGATTTGACTCTACAGTTAAGTGAGAGATCTCAACCGAAAATTAGGTATGAAAATTTTCAAACACCCGGTTTACCCCATTTCACTTGGATCCTGGAGGGTTTTGGTTAAATTCCGCTGCACTATTTGGCTCCCGAAACCCAACACAAAGGCACTGACGTTCCATAAGGGCCAACTCTACTGAAGATGACCTCTATAAGGCACCTTTAGGGAAAACCTTGGATGTCACAAAACAACCCCTCCTTCTGAATGTGGCTCATGTAAGATAAGGTTGATGCCCTACTCGAGGTACCTTATCAAGCACCCCGGACAAGGGACTCAAGTTCCTAAGTCATCTTTCCTCGAAGTACCCCTTATGCACCACCTAATGTGGCCACAATTTGGATACTCCAGTTGGTGACCTCTAGAATCTTTCTAGGTTATGAAAGCAACAATTGTCCTAGAGATTGAATAGAGCAACTAGGGTGACAATCTTAGAGCAGCTCAACTCATGCCCTATTTAGGTTCGGCCTCGTAAAAAGTGGATCTAACTAGACATATGTTTCACATAGCCTAAAAGGATGGACAATAATTATCTAGCCTCTGCCAAATAAAAAGGACATGATCCCCTGGCCTTAAGGAAGCCATGCTCTACTATTCACACTTCTACCTTATTCATCTGTAAAAATCTTGTCTAAGTCAAATGTTGGAGGCTGCTTCCTCAGAACCTGTTCGGGGACTCCCCTTAGCCCTTTTTTCTCTTCGTATTTTAGGCCTTCACTAGATGACCACCATAGTAGTACTAGAGATGCCTAATATATTAGCTAGAGAGGATGATAGATAGCAAAGAAAAAATGAGCTCTTTCCTACATTGGTACTTCATGAGATATTGATTTCCACCAAGAATTGATGATTTGGTGATGATTTGGCCATGGGTTTCTAGGGAAGAGGGAGAGCTATAGGTTTTGGGAGGTTAGGGATGATGAATAGTGCCATCCTCACCTCCTAAATGAGTTTAAAATGCCCCACTTGCAAAGACCTCTCTAGATGTCTATTATTTTTGCAAAAGAACCTTATGCTCAAATAGTATCACTAGTTTAGATAATTTTATCCCACACTTTGGTTGTTTTACACTTAGGTCCAAATGAACCACTTTTGAGCTTTTATAACCAAACATATCACCTCTAGCTACTTAGGTGCCTAAACAAACTATGAACCATTTGACCTAACTTGCCTTATTTACTTATGTAAACTAAATGAGGCATTAACCTATGGATTTTGACTTGTTTAACAATTCTTTCCAGACCATTGAACGTCCACTACTTAGAGGGCTATAACATCTTGATAACTAAAGGGCTATCACCCACAAGACCTTCAGATTAGCAGACCTAACACCACCCTTAAAAATGCCCTCTGAACAACCTTGGTATAATTCTAGGCTCCACCATCAGACAATCACATGACCAACCTTGGAGACAGAAGCCTACCGACCTCGATAGGAAAGATGCATCCTGAACATGGTTTATGCTTCCAATAGATGCCTCATGAACATGGTTTATGCTTCCAATAGGCTTTCTACAACCACTTTCAAAGGTGATTCTACTCTCAAAATGGATCTCAAGTCCTCAAGGGGTCCTAATGGAAGATGACAAACACAATTTTGAGGGACCATTAATAGGAACCTTGCACATGCCCCTACCTTCTAAGCATAACTGCCTATGAATAGCTAAAGACACCTCTCCCCGAGGTACGAACCAAATGTCCAGCAAATCTGGCTGACCATGTGTCTTAATCTACTCAAACTTGTGCACAACGGCCTTCTCCTCCAAGCGTCCTATAAATACTTGGTAAGCTCCCGGTAATACACACAAGAGAAGCACCCTCTTTCTGCTCTCTACCCTTGGCAACCTCTCTCGCATTTACTGACTTGGATAGCAAAGATCCCTTTCACAGAAAACACTCTGAGGAGGTCCTAACCCACGTTCTTCATGTACTATAGATATCATTTAGGTGAAGTGCTACTGAAGGTCCGATATGTCCTACATCAAAGATGTCCTCGAACATCATTTGGTGCCATCTCTGCAAAATCACTCCTAGGTTGCTGATGTAGAGACTCGGCATTCCAAGAACAAAGGTATTCCAAAGTCCTAGTACATGCCTGAGCCTCTGGCAACAGATGATCAAGCACCCCCGAAGCCCTTCGCACTAGATGATGAACACCCTTTGATAGTAACTATTGGTTTCTTGAGCGATTTCCAGCAGTCCATAGTGGTCAAAATGATGCAGCAACTCGACCAAATATGGTCATATGTACGTCCCACACAAGGAACCCCTCCCTAGAGGTTCATCCAGAAAGGGGGCGTCAGTCATCTAGCCGGAGCTCGCCTAATAGGAGCCTCATTAAGGGCTCCAGATTAAAGGAAACAAGGTCCTCCCAATGTTGGAGTCCTTCTCCCCGGGAAAAGATCCCATCTCCTTATCTTCAAAGTTACTTAATGAGAAGAAGATGTCATTCTCCTTTGCCAAATATTCCTCGACAATGGGAAGAAAATAGTACCATTGTTTTGATGGAGTTGGACAAGGTTGAGAGACAAGTCTCCCAAAAACCCATATGCTTAAGGTTATCTGAGACCTACATTAAAGATGAGTCCCCATTTGTCCGGGCGATAGTGGAAGGGCCAATGCCTAGAGACTTCCGGGTGCATCGCCTGGAGACCCATGATGGGTGAAGGGATCCTCAAGCTCATCTGACAAAGTATAAGAGGAGCATGGTGCTCCATGGCATCAATGATGCTACCTTCTACAAATGCTTTGAAGTGACTCTCTCCTGGCCAGCAACCTAGTAGTATAACTCCTCATCACCCAAAATCATTATAGGCTTCCAAGAGCTATCCACCACCTTCACCCAAGTAGTTCATAGGGAGCAAGCCAATGGTGAAGATGCCTGTCTAGATGTTTGACATAACCCAGAAGAATGAGGAGACGTTTGGGACCATGTCAAAAGGTTCAATGGATAGGCCCTCAATGTCCTAACTTCCATCATGAGATATGGATACCGGTAATGATCCTAGTATTGGGGTTCGGGAGCCAAACAACATAGCGAACTTTAATCGAAACCCTCCGAGATCCAAGTGAAACGGGGTAAACCGGGTGTTCAAAAATTTTCATACCTAATTTTTGGTTGAGATCTCTCACTCAACTGTAGAGTCGAATCACAAAACCTGAACATTTGACATGTTCAAGCTCTTTATGGTATCCACACGAGCCTCTCGGGATCACCACTCTTCCACCGCGTCCCGGCAGATGTGTTTCTCTTGCGCTCGCAATGCTAGCTTGCGTCCTCCAAAGAATTGCAAGATAAGAGTGTGGTTGTCCTTTTGGGAGGCTAGGGCAAGGAGACCTACAAATTTCTCACTAAAAGTTGTATTGATAGTGAGACTCAACTTCCAGGCCTAATGGGTTTCAAAGGCCTAATCCAATTAGGCTTTAATTTCGGGCTTAATAATGGCTCAACTATTGGGCCCATTAGGAATACAAAATTATTGTGAAACCAAAACCCAAATTATTAGCCCATGCACTCTAATGATCCAAATAGCTCTATGTGTGCGCCCTAATAGGCTCTTACCACGTTGGCAATGATCATAAATAACATTTATGATCATAAGCAACGAGCAGTGTCTAGCAACACATCATTGCTTCCCAAGTGACAAGATTGTCGATGATTTGACTAAACCTTTATGATTATCACTGATATATGCTATTATCGCTTTGTCCAAGATATCAAGACTAAGCACGAGACATGGAATGTGTCACTCTCGTATTGCCCAATCTTTGGTTTTTTGATTACCAAGTAGACCAACTTAAACTGATGACATTGATATCGTATGTCAACTCATCCGAGCATGGCCATGCATTTTCTAAGTCTCACTCTATCAAGGGGCCCGAAGATATCACTCCTGTTACATAGGAGGGACAAATCCCGTCTTAATCATACAAATCCCTCCGCATGATATGTGGCATACCCAATGACCTCCTTCAAGTTCACTCAGTTATGAGCAACAAATGAAAGTATCAAAGTATGTAACTCACATGTGGGAAACCTTGATGATCTTAGGTCGAAGGACTAGATATACCATGATCACTATGAGAATCACTTATGACACTCATATAACGATCCATGTAGTGTTCTCATGGTGGGTCGGTCCAATACACAAGTTCTCCAACTTGTACCCAGATGTAGACTACATATCTCATATTAGTCTCCACATAAGCTAGTCGTTATGTATTATTGCAACCCGCTCCACAATAATACTAAACCAGGGACATTTGAGAATATCATTATTCTAGGGTTACAATTATGTTTATTAAGTTACGCAGAAACAAAATAACAAACATAATCACTAGATTAATACCTTAATAAAATATCATGACTCAATGTGCAAAAAATACAATCATCTCATGATTGGCTTTTGGGCACAACACTAACACCGAGGTTTCAAAAAGGACTCCCAACTCTTCTACGAGTTCTCCAGGACCCCTTAAAAACCTTAGAGGAGTTCTGCAGGAGAATCGGGTAGCACATGACCATAAAAGAGTTAAGGATAGGAGGGCAGGAGACCAGCTGTCAATACTCGGAAGGTCAGGGTCACCAACCTTGGTTCAATATCAAGTAACGTCAGAAAACCAGAAGCAAAAGGTCATTGACGTTCATCCCTTCGAACGCCACAAGGGCAAATATTTTGATGGCCTTGGAAAGAAAGGGAATGTCAATACAATGACCAAAGCCCATGACTTCAAAAAATAAGAAGAACATGAAAAAATACTGTCAATTCTATCGAGACCATGGCCATGACATAGAAGATTATTTTTAATTGAGGAAATATGTTGAGCCCCTCATCAAACAAGGCTAACCTCAAAAGTATCTGAGAATACCCTCACACAAACAAAAGGGCAAAAGACAGGATGAGTAGAAGGGAGAAGATGAGGGGTATGAATTGGACAAATGTTGAACAAACTGAAGACCACAAAAAAGTGCACCACCTTCGGCTGTGGTAATCCAGACAATCACTACCTAAATACCCTCGGTTGAGAGAAAGAGGAAGGTGTGCGAGATAGCAATGATGGAGCTTTGCACCCACAGAAACAAGCGCACTCGAAGTGATGGGTCTGTGGTGAAGTTTCCACATGATGAACCTTTCCTGATCATGGCCAGGATCAAAATTTGGGATGTCAAGAGAGTACTCTTGGATTATGGTTCAAATGCCGACATCTTTTTTGCCTATCTACTACCAAGCTTGGGCATTACCGAGAATGAGCTCAAATTGATGACTTCACCGACCTACTAAACTCCCCATGTTAGGGTGGATTGACGTCCCATTCATGCTGAAAGGTACTTTGCTAAAGATAGGGAAGGAGCTCTTTGCCTATCATATGACAAGATTCATAGTCATAGATGTTCTATCATCTTACAATGCCATCCTTGGCAGATGAACACAAGGCAGCCTTCATCTCTAAACTGACGTAAAGTACCTGATTGTCACATTTGAGGTAAAAGAAGGAGATGCTGAAATATACATCGATCGAGCTAAGGTTAGGAAGGTGTTTGTCAAAGCAAGGAAAAGTCGTTACCACCTCACAAAATGGGAGAATTAGAAGTGTGTCATAATCGCTAAAAACCATTACATTATGTAATTCTCACCATAGTGATTCAAGTGTGGGGGGGAGGGGGTAAAAGGCATGATCAATAGCTCCTTAAAAGTGTTCCAAGTTGGTAACTTGGCCCCCAAGAAAAGCCTAAAGGATTGCTTGTTTATCAAGCAACATGTGGACTTTGGGTACTCAATTGCAAAACTATCAAGAAAGAGACTTGGAGAGTTATGGGAAGGATATAAATGGTATGGAAGTGCTATTGGAGGACCAAATTACTCATGGAAGACAAGTTTGGACAAAGGAAACACTAAAGGCAATAAGGACCTAAATGTCCTAGTGTAAACCATAAGGTATTCAAGCTTTTGACTTAAGTCTAAGGGTGGAATTGTGGGGTTATCCCACCATGGGGGAGGCAGCCAAGACTTGATAATTAGTCAAAAATGTTGGGCACATGTGTACCAATGAGTTTAAGACAAAGAAACCATAATTAGTGAGAAGGAAAATGACATAAAGCAAGGTTAAGCTTGTTAAGTGTGTTTTGGTGCCCTTAAGCTCATTTAAGGCCATTTAAGTGGCCAAATCACTTATCCCTCTCTCATTTTCGTCCTCCCCCAGCCCAAGAACACAGCCATACTTCCTCCATAGCCACCACACCTTCAAACTTGCAATTGATTGAAATTGAAGGCAAAAGGAAGCAATTGGAAGCAAACTAGAGCTATTTCTTGGATACTTCAAGGATCAAGCTTGATTTTCAGCCTACCCACTTTGGTAAGGGTTCTCTTGCTCTCATGGACTGTTTTCTGCAATTTTCAAACATCCATGGAGCTAGGGCTAAGCTTGGAAGAGAGCCATGAGCTTGATGAACCAAGCTTAGTGAGGGGAGTGCACTTATTGAAGGTTTTGTGACCTAGTGTGAAGTGCACAATGATGGCAGTAAAGTGAGGGTTTCTAGAGCCCAAAGTTAGTACTAACTACTGTTAAAATCCTCCTAAGACCAAGCATTAGCTTGAGGAGGGCTGCCATAGTGATTTATTTATGTTTATTATGTGTTTTATGGACTAACCTATGGTATATGTTGCTGCCACATTTCATGTGTTTGTTGTTTGTGAATGGCTGCTGCATTTGGTTGCTATATCTTGTATATATGCATTGTGGTTTTTGTGTTTTAGTGTCTTTGGATGCAGGTTTTAATGATGGTTACATTGCCTATTGAATCCAAGTGCTACCCTTACTAAGTTTCTCAATGAAACTTACTCCCCTCAATTCTGTCATTTCAGGTCCAGCTGAAAGATCACCTTCAAACTAACCTTTTTGGTTTGATTTTTAATCTGAAATTTCAGGTACATGAACTTCCATATGTCTAGTTATGATCTGGAAATTTTGGTGATTTTAGGAGCACATTTGGTATTTTTAATGGTGGTACTTATTGTGTTGTGCAGCAGCTGTCCAGCATCTTGTTTTTGGAGTCCATTGTGTCTCAGGACCTCCTGTAACCTAGGGTGCGTATTTAGCTGAGTTAAGACCATATTGTAGTGCATGTACGCATGTACATGTAGTGTATGTAAAATGAGACAAGTATGTGAACATTTGAGTAATGTTTTGGCTATGTAAGTGATGTGGTGCAAAGCTGCCTAAGTGTGAATGATGGGCTGCTTACTTCTAAATTCTGTTTTTGCCACATAAAGTTGCTACATGCAAGAGAATATAATTCATATTTGTAATGGACATATATGGGATAGCCTTGGATGGCTTTATCATTGTGAATGAAGTGTTTGAATGGTTTGGAAAAATTGTATGGGCAAAATGGTCCAAAAGTTGCCAGAATTTCGACCCTCTACCTAAAGTTGAATATCTCCCTGTGTAGAATGGACCTTGGTATGAAATTTTGAAAAAACCTATAGGACATCTAGGGGCCTAACTGAGATTTTAAATTTCTAGATTTAGAGCCATGTATCCAAAGATACGATGTTGCAAAGTTGGCTGAGTTACTGTTCATTTGGTCAGAATTTTATAACCAACTTAAAAAATCCATAACTTGGTCCATAGGTGGGCTATTGATGTAAAACAAAATTCATTGGTTTACTATAATTCCATACTTGATAATGGAACAAATAATAATAGGGGTTTGTGGCTATAATGATACATTTTATAAGTGGAACTTAGAGGTACAGTGGCTGGTCACTAGAACCAAACAAGATTGCCTAATGTGTGGTAGCCAAGATTAAGACTTGTACTAGTGTTTTCCTTCTTTGCTGCCATGGTGTGCATGAAATGTGAATATGTGTGTAATGCTTCGACCAATATGCATGTGTTTACCCATGGGTAGTCCAATTATGGTGCCAAAATTGTGCATTTCGACTCCCATGATTGGTAATGTTCTTTAGGGCATCAGAACGCTACCCTTAGTGTGCATACCCAAATGGGCCTCTTGGGCATTATGTAAACACATGCATATTGGTTCAACCATCACACACATATTCACATTTCATGCACACCATGGCAGAAAAGAAGGAAAACACTAGCACAAGTTTTAATTTTGGCTTCTGCACATTAAGCATTCTTACTAGGTTCAAAAATTCTAGCCACTGCACCTGAACTTCCTCCAATAAACTGTATCATTCTAGCCATGTAACCCCCTATTGTCTTTGCTCCATCATTAAGTAGAGACTTAGGGAAAATCAAAAAATTTTGTTTTACATCAATAGGCCACCTATGTACCAAGTTATGGATTTTTGAAGTTGGTTACAAAATTCTGACCAAATGAAAAATAACTTAGCCAATTTTGAAACGTCATAACTTTGGCTACAGGGCTCTAAATCCAAAAATTAAAAATCTCAGTTAAACCTCTAGATGTTCCCTAGATGTAGCCAAAATTTCATACCAAGATTAATTCTAGAAAGGGAAATATTAAACTTTAGGTATAGGGTCAAAATTTTGGCAACTTTTGGACCATTTTGCCCATACAATTTTTCCAAACCATTCAAGCACTTCATTCACAAACATAAAGGCCTCCAAGTCTATCCCATACACGTCCAATACACATATGAATTAAATTATTTTGCATCTACCAACTTTATGTGGCCAAAACGGAATTTACAAGTAAGCAGCCTATCATTCACACTTAGGCAGCTTTGCACCACATCACTTACAAAGCCAAAACATTACTCAAATGTTCACATACTTGTCTCATTTTACATACACTACATGTACATGCATACATGCACTACATAATGGTATTAAGTCAGCTAAATACACACCCTAAGTTACAGGAGTGCCTAAGACACAATGGACTCCAGAACAGGATGCTGGACAGCTACTGCATAACACAATAAGTACCAACATTAAAAAAACCAAATGTGCTCCTAAAATCACCAGACTTTCTAGATCATAACTAAACATATGGAAGTTCATGTACCTGAATTTCAAATCAAAACTTAAAATAAAAAGGTTAGTTTGAATGTGATCTTTCTGCTGGACCTGGAATGACAGAATTGAGGGAAGTAAGTTTCATTGAGAAATTTAGTGAGGGTAACACTTGGATTCAATAGGCAATGTGACCATCATTAAAGCCTACATCCAAAGACACTAAAACACAAAAACCACAATGCATATGTGCAAGATATAGCAACCAAATGCAGTAGCCATTCATAACCAACAAACACATGAAATGCAGCAGCAACAATAACCATAGGTTAGTCCACAAAACATGCAACAAACTTAAATAAATCACTATGGAAGCCCTCCTCAATCTAATTCTTGGTCTTAGGAGGATTTTAACTAGTACTAACTTTGGGCTCTAGAAATCCTCATTTCACTGCCATCTTTGTGCACTTCACACTAGGTCACAAAACCTTCAGTAAGTGCACTCCTCTCACTAAGCTTGGTTCATCAAGCTCATGGCTCTCTTCCAAGCTTAGCCCTAGCTCCATGGTTGCTCGAAAAATATAGAAAACAACCCATGAGAGCAACAGAACCCTTACCAAAGTGGGTAGGCCAAAAATCAAACTTGATCCTTGAAGTATCCAAGCAATAGCTTTAGTTTGCTCCCAATTGCTTCCTTTTGCCCTAGATTTTAATCAATTGCAAGTTTGAAGGTCTGGTGGCTATGGAGGAAGTGAGGCTGTGTTCATGGGCTGAAGGAGGATGAAAATGAGAGAGAGATAAGTGATTTGGCCACTTAAATGGCCTTAAATGAGCTTAAGGGCACAAAACACACACTTAAACAAGCTTAACCTTGCTTATGTCATTTTCCTTCTCACTAATTATTGTTTCTTTGTCTTAAACTCATTGGTACACATGTGCCCAACATTTTTTACTATTTATCAATTCTTGGCTGCCTCCCCCATGGTGGGATAACCCCACAATTCCACCCATAGACTTAAATCGAAAGCTTGAACACCTTAAGGTTTACACTAGGACATTCTAGTCCTTATTGTCTTTAGTGTTTTCTTTGTCCAAACTTGTCTTCCATGAGTAATTTGGTCCTCCAATTGCACTTTCACACCATTCATATCCTTCCCAGAACTCTCCAAGTCTCTTTCTTGAGAGTTTTGCAATTGAGTACCCAAATTTCCAAAACCTTACAAAAAAGTCCATAGGTTGCTTGAGAAAGAAGCAATCCTTAAGGCTTTTCTTAGGAGCCAAGTTACTAACTTGGAACACTTTTAAGGAAGTTTTGATCATGCCTTTTACTCCCTCACTTGAATCACTATGGTGAGAATTACACAATATAATGGCTTTTTAGCCATTATGACACACTTGTAATTCTCCCATTTTTGTGTCATGGTAACACCACCTACAGAGTTCGGGGAAGTAGAGCACACTTGCCAAAGATGGTATAGAAGGGGAAAAGGGTGATATTGAGAAAATAGAAACTGAGGATGTAGAGCTAATCCCTGGCTAGAGTACTTGAATTGGGAAAAGCTGGCCAAAGGTGAAAAAGAAAGACTTGCATCCCTTCTATCAATGAACAAAGATCTATTTGCTTATTTTTGAAGGATATGCCCGAAATAGAACTGGACACAATCCAGCATAGTCTCAAAGTTCCTAAGGCAAGGTCTGTTAGGCAAAAAAAAGTGCAACATCTCGGTGCATCACAACAACTTCATAAAAAAGAAAATTCAACGACTAATGGAAGCCGGTATAATAAGGGAAGTCAAATACCCTGATTTGCTGAGCAACAACATTCTTGCTACCATGGAAGGGAGTGATAAGCTCTAAATGTGCATCAACTTTAGAAATGTCAAAGATGCTTGTCCCAAGGTGTCAGAAATATCATATGTATGTTTACCCGAGGCTTATTAGGTTTGAATGGTGTAATAAAGTGGCTTGTAGTGGAAGTAGTGGAAAACAAAGTTTAAGGACCAAATTGTACTTATATTCGGGTGCCTAAAACTAAGTATATGCATAATGTAAGGATTGTTTTGTGCCATGCAATAAGTGGGCTTACTAGGGCAAGCATTAGGCCCATTATCGTGCCATTTGGCACATGACCGGATTTTTTGCTTCCACTTTAGCCAAAAACTCTAATCTCAGGTCAAAGCTCCATTTGCAAGTCAAAGTTATTGTTGTTGGTGTTGAAGCATCAGGTTCTTCTCGATTTCATGGCAAAGCTTGGCATTTAGAGCTTGAATTAGAGAATCAAACTTACAATTGGAGTTCTCGGCCATACGTGACCACGTAGGCTTGAGTTCAAAGCTTGGTATTGAGGAAGCAAGCTCGACCGAGAGTTTAACACAAATAATTGGTAAGAAATCACTATACCTCACTTGATTTTGGTATTGTATCATGTTCAAGGAGGTATTTGGCTTCTAGGTGATAGTAATTTATGCTAAGTGAGCTTAGAAATGCCATAGGGGCTATGGATTTACCTTCAAGTCTATGACTTGTGATTTCTAGCAAATTACTAATGGCAAGTACTAGACTTCAGTTATGGGTAGGCTACCCCATAGTTGAACTTAAAGCTCTAGTGGAATGGGTTTTATAAGGAAGATTCTTGATGGAAATGGTGTACTTGCTAGAATGGCTTCAGCCGAGAGTGAACTAAGTGTGTGGTGTGTGAGTTGTGTGCTTGGTTGCTTTTTTGCGCTTGCTAACCATTTATAGTTTTAGTTGTCATGGGTATATTGTTGTACATGTTGTGTTTTGGTGTTTTCTTGTCTTTGATTGCAGGTAGTGCTTGATTATGGGAGGTTCAGCCCTCGGCTTAACTAAATAAGCTCTATTAAGCTGAAGTGATTTCCTTACTAAGTTATAAAATTCATGCCCCATTTTGTATATGTTTCAGGAAAGGGCTTTAAGCTAGATTAGCTTGCTTATGTGCCAAGATAGTTGTTGGTTGTACAAGGTATGTACCAAATTGAGAAGGTTAGCTCAACAAGTACTTAGTACAAACTTTATATGTCTTGGAAACTCATGTGTTTGAGTTTTCCAGGCTTGCTTGTAGATTATGGGACAAGTCTAGAAATATGGATGTGTGCTCATGGGCTTTAGTTATGTGGATGGCTCTTTTGATTATGGCTCTAGTAGGGGGCTGTTTTTACAAGCTTTGGTTTTATACTATACAATTAAAGCAGCTTTCAGGTACTTTTAAGTACTTGGCATGTAATGCATAATTATTTTATGTTTTGGTTTATAAGTGCTCTTGGTAGTGTTCCAAGGATCTAAGCACTTGTACAGATGATATTTTGTGTACATAGTCTCGGATAACTTGTGAAGCTTATATAGGTGTTATGAATGGAATGCTAAGTTTATGGCATGAGTATATGAGTACTTTTGGTTTTGACCATAATGTGTTGAACCTTTCTTGGGTCTTATTGTGTAGAATGCATAAATCATGGAAAAGATTATGTTTTCAAAACTTTTATGGATATGGACTTCTTTGTTGTCATGCATTATGAATGCACACTTGAGGAACACACATGAAACACTTATATGAGAAGACATTTAAACCTTGCCTTGTGCTACAAGTATTGACTAAAAGCTATTTGGTTAGCCTCCTAGGGCAGCTCCCAGGCCTTAGCCATATGAGTATAGTTTTGTGCAAGTGTGAGGGACTGGGCCGAGCCATAAACTTACTTGTAAACTATTATAAGTGTAATAGTTGAACATAAGTTCTAGTGCTTTGGTAGCATAGTTGATTAGCACTATAGGTGCACAGCTGGGGCCTGTGTGGGGTGTGACACAAGGACTCATATCCTTTGCCTTCAATAGGCCAACTAGTAAACTCAATTACCAAATATGGGCTATTGAGTTTCCTCGATGCATTCAGTGGTACCACTAAATTTGGATAAACCCTGAGGATGACAAAAAAATGGCATTCATTACGGATTTCGGGACATCTTGTTTCGTTAGAATGCCTTTGGGACTTAAGAATACAATACCTGCATACCAGAGGTTGATGAACAAGGTGTTCGACCCCCAAATTAGGACAAACTTGGAAGTGTATGTTGATGATATGATAATTCAAAGCAAAGTACCCAGCGATCATATCAGAGACTTACAAGAAACCTTCCAACAACTTCAGACATTTGGAATTCATCTCAACCCCCAAAAATGCATATTTGGGGTAACAACCGGCAAGTTTCTAGGCTTTATGGCGTCTGAGAGAGGCATAGATGCCAATCCATAGAGGGTCAAGACTTTGCTTAGATTTTGAACTCCCGCAACCATCAAGAACATATAAATGCTTATTGGAAGAATAATGGCACTTAGCAGATTCATTTCTAAATATGGGGATCTATGCCAACCCTTTTTCAAGGTGATCACGAAAGTATCAAAAAGTGAAGTTGGGCCTGGTGCCGAAGAACACCCATGGAACGAAGAATGTCAAAAGGCTTGGGATGAACTTAAGGATTACTTATCGCACTTCCTGACACTTCTGTAACCAAGGGAAGGAGAATCCCTCATCCTCTATGTTGCAGTTAGTGAAAAAACCATTAGTTTGGTACTCGTCAAGGAGAAGGAAGGAAAACAATAGCCAGTATACCATGTTAGTAAGTACTTACACAGTGCCAAATTTTGGTATCCAACATTGCAAAAAGCCATTTATGCCTTAGTTATGGCAAGAAGAAGACTTTGACATTACTTCCAAGGACACTCCATTACAATTTGAAGTAACCTGCCTCTTCGAGATATCATTAAGAAGGTGGACCATTCAGGCCGATTGTCAAAATGGTGCATTGAGCTTGGTGAATATGACATTACATATGAACAGAGCAAGGCAATAAAAGCCTAGACCGTAGCAAATTTTATTGCTAAATTACCCAAGAACGAGGATGCACCAAGTAACCTCAGAGATGAACAACTCGAATGGGAGGTTTTTGTAGATAGTGGTTCAGGATCAGAACACCTAGGGTGCCAGAGTAATACTCCGATATCCCAAAGGTATAGAAGCATTGAAGGCTATCAAATTTGGATTCCATGTCAATAACAATATTTTCAAATATGAAGCTTTCATATCAGGCTTACAATTGGCAAAGAAACTTGGTATAAAAAATCTAAAGGCTTATAGTGACTCACAACTAATAGTTCAGCAGACGATGGGGGAATATGGGGCAAAGGACCCTAACTTGGCAAAATACCATGACCTCATTAATGAGCTCATCCAAGAATTTGACAAGGTGCAAATAGAAAAGGTACCTCAGAAATATAACATGAAAGTAGATATATTGGCTAAGTTAAATAAAGTCCATAAGGGTACTCAATTATCTGAGCATAGCCATAATGGCACTATAGACGCAAGAAAAAGGGTGGAAATATCCTATAAAGGAATACTTGACAAGTTCTTCCCTACCTGAAGACCGTTGAGAAGCTACAAAGGTACAAAAGTGATCCAGAAGGTATTTCATGATGGGGGAAGAATTGTACCGACAAGTGTACTCAAATCCCTTGCAAAGATCTGTTAGTGAAAGGGACACCAAATTAGTCCAGAAAAAGGTCAATGATCGAATATGTGGATCCCACAATAGTACAGATGCTTTGTTGGAGTACTACTTCGGCAAGGACATTTTAAGCCTACCATAAGTAAGGATGTCCGACAGTTCATTAAATGATGCATCAAGTGCCAATGGCACGCACCCATCCAAAAGGTACCTTTGGAAGCAATAACCTCAACTAACTACCCTTACCCCTTCGTTGAATGGCAAATTGACCTTATTGGTCCTCTCCTGATGGCTCCAAAAAGAGTCAAGTTCCGCATTGTTGCAGTGGACTACTTCACAAAGTAGGTCAAGGCAGGCAACAATTTTAGTGAAATACATTTAGAAGTTCATCTAGAAAAACATCATATGCATATTTGATTGTCCAAGTTTTATAGTGGCAGATAACAAATCCCAGTTCATCGAAAAAGGTTTCCAAGAATTCGCCACTAATCTCGGGGTGAATCTGCACTTTGCCCCAGTTACCCATCCCTAAAGCAATGGGCAAGTTGAAGTGTCCAACAGGACAAGAAAAGATGGTCTAAAGAATAAGCTGAATGAAGCCAAAGGAAAGTGGCCCGGTGAACTCCCAAGTGTATTATGGAGTTATCAAACAACCCCTAGGAGAGCTATTAGGGAAACATCTTTTTCAGTTGTGTTCAAAATTAAGGCTTTTATCCCTATTGAAGTTATAAAACTTTCCATAAGAATATAGTTATTCTACAAAAAAGGGAATAACCTTGGTTTAAGAACCAAACTAGACATGGGTGATGAAAATAGGCAAATGGCCAAACTTTGTATAAAAGCTTTCTAGCAAAGAGTAGCCATCACAGCAAACTTAAAGGTCAAACCTAAAGGAATCAAGGTAGGAGACCTTCTTCTCCGAAAGGTTGAATTGAAGCCCGAAAACCATCTCATGGTGTCGTTCAGGCAAACTAGGAAGGACCTGATTTGGTTACATATGAAGCCTGACCCAAAGTCTACAAACTCAAAAATGCTACAGGAGAGGAATTGAAGAACACATGGCATTTGGATTCTTTGAAAAAATTCTACACTTAGAAATTTTCAAAAGAACATTATACTTACAGAAAATTTTCTAAAGTTGCCAAAGGAAATTTTTGAAGCAGTACAAAAACTTGACAAGTGTAAGTTTTCTGAAAATGTTTTACGAATGCCAAAAATTGCTGAAGATGATGACATATTGTTCATTATAACATCTAATCGAAGATGGTATCATCACCAAATATGGTGAACAAGGCATATGCCAAGGGTGCCACTTTTGGCAAAAGGCCAGAAATGGTAGATTTGCCTAAAGAGTTACATTATAATTTTGAGATAAGGTAGACTCATTCAGATACTTTGGCTAAAAATAGGAAACATATTGATACCCAAATGGCTATCACACTTGGGTAGCTTCTAAGGATGACTGACAAGTACCATCCTCAGACGTACATCTGACCAACCTCGGGAAAATGGATCCTCACCACCCTCGGCTAATAACACTACCACCCTCGGAAGGTCATACTGCGCTATCCTCAGTCAAGTGATTTGCCGACCTCGGGAGGCTATCTCCCCATCCTCGGCAAAATATAGCGTTCACCAAAGGTCCTCCACTCGGCTTAGGAGCCTCCCTCTACGGCCCTCGAGAGCAAAAATCAGAGTGAAGGAGACCCATCTGCCGAAGGGGTATTACCCCTCGAAGAAGGCCCATCACCGTAAGAGTTCTCACCCAGATGAGACAAAGATAGTTAAGAGCCTCTAACACGGAGACCTCGCGCACGACCCTGACACACAGGCCTCCCATGGCTCTGATTTCGGGCCAAAACGGCCTATGGCCAGCTAGAGATACCCATCCCCGAAGGTACGAACCACATCTGGCCGAACACGTGTCATGATCTTAGCGGGCAGTGTCAAACGGACTTCCCCTAACACCCTCCTATAAATACTTGGGGAACAACCCTGGTAAGAACAACGAGACACAAGAGACAAAAAACCCTAGCTATCTTCTGCTCTCCGTTCCCTTTTTCTTACCTTTATTCTTTAAAATACTGACTTGAGCATCGAAGGCTCCTCCCCTGGAATCACACTCCAAGGGGTCTCTAACCTCTTTTTTACTGAGTTTTGTAGCCACATTCTTGCTAGAAGTCCTTCCCAAAGGCACCTTCACACCGGAGGTCTCTTTCCAAGCATCTTCATATTCCAAGATCAGCTCGAAGCTACACCATGTCATATGACGAGGATCCTACTGGGCATCATTTGCCGGGCATCACTTGGCGCCGTCTACGGGAAACCACTCTCAGGTAGCCGTTGTTGAGACTCAGCGTTCTAAGGATAAGGGACTCCCGAGTCCCCATCCGTACCAGAGAATCAACAGGCGACCGAACAACACGCCGTAGGGACATATTTGCCTCAGGAAGAACATCCTCTAACGATCACGATGAGCTTCCTACGTGATTTTTAGCGCTCTGTTGTGGCTGAAATGATGCAACAGTTGGACCAAATGTGGTCACAATTACCTTCAGGCCAAAAAGCCCCTTCTCCGACTCTCCATCAGGAGAGAAGCCTGAAGTCCACTCACCGGAGCTCAGGGAGTAGGGACTTCCGTGATGAGTCCTCAATGGAGGACGTACCCCCAGAGCCCGACGTACTAAAGAAACGGGGCCCAAAGGGGCTAGGACTTCCCGCCAGCGAAGTTCATCGCCAGAAAGAAGATCACAATCCCTCCACCGCCGAAGTTACTCCCCGAAAAGAAGGCATCGTTCTCCGTTGCCGGAGACCTCCAGGCAGTGAGAAAAGCCCAGCACCACCATCCTCATGGAAAAGATCCTAGAGAGGTTGCATAAAATGGAAAGGCAGGTGGCTATGAAGCCTGTTTGGTCAAGGTTGTTGGAGACCTTTACTGGACAAGGGTCACCCTTTATCCGAGCAATAGTAGAGGCACCCATGCCAACTGAGTTCCAGGTGCCATGCCTAGAAATGTATGATGGGCGTAGTGACCCCTAAGCCCATCTCACCAAGTATAGGTGCAACATGGTGCTACATGGTGCCGATGATGCCACGCTTTGCAAATGTTTTGAAGTCACCCTTTCTGGACCGGCGACTATGTTAGTGTTGTGCCCAAAAGGCAGTCATGAGATGATTGTATTTTTGCACATTGAGTCATGATATTTTATTAAGGCATTAATCCAGCAATTATGTTTGTTGTTTTGTTCCTGCGTAACTTAACAAACATAATTGTAACCCTAGAATAATGATATTCTTAAAAGTCCCTGGTCTAGTATTATTGTGGAGCGGGTTGCAATAATACATAACGACTAGCATATGTGGAGACTAATATGAGATATGTAGTCTACATATGGGTACAAGTTGGAGAACTTGTGTACTGGACCGACCCACCATGAGAACACTACATGGATCGTTATATGAGTGTCATAAGTGATTCCCATAGTGATCAGGGTATATGTAGTCCTTCGACCTAAGATCATCAAGGTTCCCTACATGTGAGTCACATACTTTGATACTTTCCTTTGTTGCTCGTAACTGAGTGAACTTGAAGGAGGTCATTGGGTATGTGCACATATTCATGCGGAGGGATTTGTATGATCAAGATGGGATTTGTCCAGGCTATGTAACAGGAGTGATATCTTCGGGCCCCTTGATAGAGTGAGACTTAGAAAATGCATGGCCATGCTCGGATGAGTTGATATACGATATCAATGTCATCAGCCATCAGTTAGTCTACTCGGTAATCAAGAAACCAAAGATTGGGCTATACTGAGAGTGACACATTCCATGTCTCGTGCTTAGTCTTGATATCTTGGACAAAGGGACAATGGCATATATCGCCTGATGATCATAAAGGTCTAGTCGAATCACGACAATCTTGTCACATGGGTAGCAATGATGTGTTGCTAGACACCGCTCATTGCTTATGATCATAAATGTGATTTATGATCATTGCCAACGCTGAAGAGCCCCTTCACCGGGTCGCACACATAGAGCCTGAAGGATCATTAGAGTGCATGGGCTAATTATTTGGGTTATGGTTTCACAACAATTTCGTATTAATAATGGGCCCAAAAGTTGAGCCATTAAGAAGCCCGAAATTAAAGGGGCTTGGATTAGGGCTTTGAAACCCATTAGGCCTGGAAGTTGACAATCACTATAAATACAAGCTTTTAAGTGAGAAATTCGTTGTTCTCCTTGCCCTAGCCTCCAAAAAGGACAGCCGCACTCTTCCTTGCAATTCCTTGGAGGATGCAAGCTAGCACTAGAGAGCGTTGGAGAAAGCATCTAAAGGCTGGTGACATGGTGGAAGCTTGGTGATCCCGAGAGGCTCGTGTGGATACCATAGAGAGAGTGAACACTTCAACCGTTCAATAGTTGTGGCACCCACTCTACAGTTGAGTGAGAGATCTCAATCCTGAAAATGTAGGTATGAAAATTTTGAACACCAAGCCTATTTGATCCCGTATCACTTGGAGCATGGTGCTACATGGTGCCGATGACGCTACGCTTTACAAATGTTTTGAAGTCACCCTCTCTGGACCGCTGAATGCGTGGTATAACTCGTTTGCCCTCGGAACCATCATGGGTTTCCAAGAGTTATCCACTGGGTTTACACAACAATTCATCAGCAGTAGGCCGACAGCGAAGATGCCAATTCAAATGTTCGACATAGCGCAAAGGAACGAACAGGCCATTCGTGACTTTGTCAAAAGGTTCAACCAAGAGGCCTTGAGTGTGTCGGATTTTGCCCCGAAATACGCATTCTCACCATGATACAAGGACTTTGGTGAGACTCACAACTTTTTTACGAGTTCTCGAAGGACCCCCCGAACCCCCTCGGCGAGTTCTACCAAAGGGCCGAGCAGCATATGACGGCCGAAGAGCTGAGGATGAGGGGACCGAAGTCTAATAACCATCAGCCCGAAGGTCAAAGTCAGCAAAATCGCTATTCTGTCGAGGGTAGGGGAAGACCCCGAAAGTAGAGGGGGAAGAACCCCATGTCATTCACCCCCCCTAAACACCTCCAGAACAAACATACTACTGGCCATGGAAAGGCAAGGCAATCTAATCCAGCGTCTGAAGGCCATGAGTTCGGAAAACAAGAAAAACATAAAGAAATTCTGCCAGTTCCACCGAGACCATGGGCATGAGACAAAAGATTGCTTCCAACTCAGGAAGTACATCGAATCCCTGATTAAGTAGGGTCAACTTCACCGATACCTACGAATGCCCTCTCCTAGGGGAAGGAGGAAGGAGGAAAGAAAGGAAGATGAGGACTATGATTCTGACCGACGTCGGAACCGAAGTCCCAAAAAGAATCCTCCACCACCGGTTGGACTAATCCAGACGATCACCACAGGACTACCTTCGGCGGAGAGGAAGAGGAAAGCCAGGGAGATCTCAGTGATGGAATTCGGTAACCCATCAAACAAGCTCATTCGGAAAGATGGGTCTACCATAGTATTCCCACATGATGATCCACTCCTTATTATGGCAAGGATTGGAAGCTGGGACGTTAAAAGGGTGCTCCTGGACGATGGGTCCAACGCCGATGTCCTATTCTCCCACCTGTTGCCAAGCCTAGGCATCACGAAAACCGACCTCAAACCTGTCACATCCCCTACCTTCAAGGTAGGTCCTTCCGAACTCCCTGTCCTCGGGTGGATTGACCTACCTCTGATGTTAAGGGGAACTTCTGTTCAGAACAATGAAGAGCTCTTTGCCTCTGCCATGACCAGGTTCATTGTCATCGACGTCCCCTCTTCGTATAATGCCATCCTTGGAAGGCAAACTCAAGGGAACTTTCACATCCGACCAGATGTGAAGTACCTGATGGTCACCTTCGGAACGAAGGACGGGGATGCACAAATATTCATCGATCAGGCCAAAGTCCGAAAGGTCTTCGTGAAGGCTAGGCAGAGCCCAGTGAAAGTGCACACACAGACCTCGGGAGAAAAGGGCACACCGACCGAAGGGTCTATAGAAGGAGAGAGAAGCGACTCGGACAAAATTGAAACTGAGAATGTAGAGCTCGTCCCAAGCCGAAGTACCCGCATGGGGAAACATTTGGCCGAAGGTGACAAGCAAAAGCTTGTATCTTTCCTTTTAATGAACAAAGATCTATTTGCCTACTCACCGAAAGACATGCCTGGGGTAGACCCTCGCATAATCCAGCATAGTCTTAAGATACGCCCTGACGCGAAGCCTGTTCGCCAAAAAAAGAGAAGCCTTTCGGCACACAAGAACAACTTCGTTAAAGCCGAAATCCAAAGGTTGATGGAGGCAGATGTAATAAGGGAAGTCAAATATCCCGAATGGCTTAGTAACGTGGTTATCGCCATGAAAAAAGAGAGTGACAAACTCCGAATGTGCATCGACTTCTGAAACGTGAACGATGCTTGTCCTAAGGATTCGTATCCTCTGCCCCCAATAGACCAGTTGGTGGACTCAACCGCCGAGTATGGCCTCCTTAGCTTCCTCGACGCCTTCAGTGGGTATCATCAAATCAGGATGGACCCCAAAGACGAGGAAAAAACCGCCTTCATCACCGAAGTTGGTACATACTGCTATATTAGAATGCCCTTCGAGCTTAAGAATGCAGGAGCCACATACCAGAGGTTGATGAATAGGGTCTTCGACTCCCAAATCGGGAGAAACATGGAAGTCTACGTCGATGATATGATAGTCAAGAGCAAACTACCTAGTAGTCATATCACAGACTTAGAAGAAACATTCCACCAGCTGAGGACATTCGGAATTCGTCTCAACCCCGAAAAATGTGTGTTCGGGGTGAATGCGGGTAAGTTTCTCGGATTTATGGTGTCGGAGAGAGGTATTGACGCTAATCCGGAAAAGGTCAAGGCCCTGCTAGGGTTCCGAACTCCCACGACGACCAAGGATGTGCAAAGACTCACGGGAAGAATCACGTCACTCAGCAGATTCATCTCCAGATATGGGGATCGCTGTCGACCATTTTTCAAGGTCCTCACTAAAGCAGCAAAAAATGGAGGTGACCTCGGAACCGAGGTGCGCCCTTGGAACGAAGATTGCCAAAAGGCCTGGGAAGAGCTTAAAGTCTACCTAACTCATCTGCCGACACTTCGGCAGCCACGGGAAGGAGAACCCCTCATACTATACCTTACCGTCACTGAAAAGGCAGTAAGTTCGGTCCTTGTGAAGGAAGAGGGGGCAAAGCAATGGCCAATATATTATGTGAGCAAGTCTCTGCATGGTGCCAAAGTTAGGTACCCCTTGCTACAAAAGGCTATTTATGCCCTGGTGCTTGCAAGCAGAAGGCTGTGACCCTATTTCCAAGGGCACCCCATTATCGTTCGAAGTAACTTGCCTCTTCGGGATATCATGAAGAAGGTAGACCACTCGGGAAAGCTATCAAAGTGGTGTGTTGATCTCTGTGAGTATGATATCACATATGAGCCAAGGAAGGCAATAAAAGAACAGGCATTGGCAGACTTCATCGCCGAGGTACCCGTTGTCAAAGACAGTCCACCTAACCTCGGTAAAGATGAACCTGAGTGGAATTTGTTTGTTGACGGGGCCTTTGGTTTCAAACATCAAGGAGCCAGAGTAATTCTTCGTGGTCCAGAAGGTATGGAAGCCACGAAAGCCATAAAATTTGGGTTTAATGTCACCAACAATATGGCAGAGTATGAAGCCCTCATAGCAGGTTTGCACCTCGCCAGAAGAGTTGGTGTGAGTAACCTAAAGGCCCACTGCGATTCTTAGCTTGTGGTCCGACAGATGGCAGGGACTGCGGCACGAAGGACCCAACCTTGTGCAAGCTTGCGTCCTCGCAACAAATTGCAAGAGAAGAGTGCGGCTGTCCTTTTCGGAACGTGCCTCGGGCAACAAGACTGAAGCAGATATTTTGGCGAAGTTGAAAAAGTATTTATAGTGAGAAGCCAACTTCCAGGCCTAATGAGCATAGCAACCCCTAATCTAATTAAAGGTTAATTTCGTACTTAACGAATGGCTCAACTTTGAAGCCCCTTATTAATACGAAATTAAAGTGAAACCATAACCCAAACGATATAGCCCATGCACTCTAATGATACCAACATAGGTACATGTGTCCGACTACAATAGGCTCTTGCCATGTTGGCAATGATCATAAATCACATTTATGATCATAAGTCCATGAGCGGCCTGTCTAGCAACACATCATTGCTACCCAAGTGACAAGATTGTCAAGGTGAATCGACTAAACCTTTATGATCATTTGTCCAGATATATGCCATTGTCCCTTTGTCCAAGATATCAAGACTAAGCACGAGACATGGAATGTGTCACTCGTATAGCCCAATCTTGAGTTTCTTGATTACCGAGCGTAGACCAACTTAAACTGAAACGACATTGATATCCAATATCAACTCACCGAGCATGGCCATGCATTTTCAAAAATCTTACTCTATCAAGGGGCCCGAAGATATCACTCACTTACATAGGAGGGACAAATCCCATCTTGATCATACAAATCCCTCCACATGATATGTGACATACCCAATGACCTCCTTCAAGTTCACTCAGTTATGAGCAACAAAGGAAAGTATCAAAGTATGTGACTCACATGTAGGGAACCTTGATGATCTTTGGTCGAAGGACTACATATACCCTTATCACTATGAGAATCACTTATGACACTCATATAACGATCCATGTAGTGTTCTCATGGTGGGTCGGTCCAGTACACAAGTTCTCCAACTTGTACCCATATGTAGACTACATATCTCATATTAGTCTCCACATATGCTAGTCGTTATGTATTATTGCAACCCGCTCCACAATAATACTAGACCAGGGACATTTAAGAATATTGTTATTCTAGGGTTACAATTATGTTTGATAAGTTACCCAGAAACAAAACAACAAACATAATTGCTGGATTAAGGCCTTAATAAAATATCATGATTCAATGTGCAAAAATACAATCATCTCATGATTGGCTTTTGGGCACAACACTAACACTAACCTCGGTAAGGATGAACTTGAGTGGACTTTGTTTGTTGACGGGGCCTCCGATTCTGAACATCAAGGAGCCGGAGTAATTCTCCGTGGTCCCAAAGGTATAGAAGCCAGGAAAGCCATCAAATTCGAGTTTAATGTCACCAACAATGTGGCAGAGTATGAAGCCCTCGTAGCAGGTTTGCGCCTCACCAGAAGAGTTGGTGTGAGAAACCTAAAGGCCCACAGCGATTCTGAGCTCGTGGTCTGACAGATGGCAGGGGACTACAGCATGAAGGACCCAACCTTGGCAAAGTATGATGACCTCGCAACAAAGCTCATCCAAGAGTTTGATGCAGTGCACATCAAGAATGTGCCTCGCCGAAACAATACTGAAGCAGATATTTTGGCCAAGTCAAAAAAGTCCACGAAAGTGCTAAGCCAACCTAGCATAGCAATAATGAGCATAGCAACTTCAGAAAGAGGATGGAAAGGTCCCATAAAAAAGTACTTAACAACTTCCGAGCTTCCCGAAGAGCATTATGAGGCGGCAAAAGTTTGAAAACATTCTGGACGATATTTCCTGATCGGAGAAGAGTTATACCGACAAGGGTACGCGAGTCCTCTGCAAAGATGTGTTAGCGAAGAGGATGTAAAGACCATTCTCAAAAAAGTCCATGAGTGGGACTACGGTTCCCACATAGGAACTAACGCTCTGGCAGGAGTACTACTCTGCCAAGGATACTTCTAGCCCACCTTAAGGAAGGACGCGAGGCAATTTGTCCAGAAAGGTGACAATTGCCAAAGACACGCTAACATCCAGAGGCTACCCTTGGAAATGATAACTCTAGCTAACTACCCTTGTCCCTTCGCAGTATGGGGAATTGACCTCATTGGGTCTCTCTTAACTACACCTGGAAGAGTGAAGTTCTGCATAGTTGCAGTAGATTACTTTACTAAATGGATTGAGGCAGAGCCTCTGGCAACCATATCGGGGAAGAACGTACAGAAATTCATTTGGAAGAACATCATATGTAGATTCAGTATATCGAGGGTGATAGTGGCTGATAATGGTTCCCAATTTATTGACAGGGGGTTCCAGGAATTCGTTACCGACCTCGGGATAAAAATGCACTTCACCCCGGTAGCTCGTCCTCAGAGTAACGGAGAGGTAGAGGTGTCTAACAGAACCATAAAGGATGGTTTGAAGAAGAGATTGAATCACCCAAAAGGAAAATGGCCAGGAGAACTTCCTAGTGTACTATGGAGCTATCAGACAACTCCCCGAAGGGCCACAGGTGAAATGCCTTTTTCACTCGTATTTGTTCCTATCCAAGTGGTTCAGCCTTTCGTTAGGGTACAAGTGTTTGACAATGAGGGGAACAACCGCGGGTTTAGAACCAAGCCGGACCATATTGATGAACACAGAGAAGTTGCTGAACTTAGAAAAACATTTCAGCAAAGGGTAGCTATCGCTGCTAACTCACATGTTAAACGAAAAAAAATCAGGAAGGGAAACCTTGTCCTCTGAAAGGCTGAGTTTGAGCCCCAGAGACCATCTCACGGAGTACTTTCGGCAAATTGGGAAGGGCCTTATTTCGTCCTTGATGAAGTTCGGCCAGGAGTCTATTAGCTCGGCGATACCGAAGGTGGAGAACTAAAAAATACATGGCATTCAGATGCTTTGAAGAAATTCTACACTTAGAAATTTTTCTAAGTGTAAAAAAATTTTCTAGGGAAAATAGTCCCACCTGAGGATTCTAACCGAACAAGGTGCAAGTATCTACTTACAAAAGTGACACATTTTCTCCGAAGATGCATCAACCGAACATGGCTGATAAAAATAGGCAAAGCTTTGCCAAAAGATATTCGCCGAAACTAGTGCTATGCCGAAGATGGTTGATAATAAGCTTGAAAGATATCTTCTTGAGGGTCCTAGATCGAAAATGGTCAAACTAACCCTTGGAACCGAAGATCATTTTAAGGAGAAACTTGTCTTGAGACTTAGCCAAATTTTGGAGGAAATAAACAAATTTCATTCATGTCTTAGTACAAGAAAGAGAAATTTACAAAAGAAGAAGAAAAAAAATAGCCAATTCGGGATCATGGACGCCTAAGGGACCTCATCATTAGTAGCTACCTCACCTTCAACCTCATCTGTTACATTCTTCAGCGCCGGAGGTAGAGCAAAAGGAAGGTTGAGGTGCTCTATTTTTGACCACGTCCAGCGAGGCCCTTCGGGGATGTCCAGACCTACCAAAAAGGAGACGTCAAGGTCTGGGTACTTGGCTAGAACTTGGTGTCGAGCTAAACAGAAGTCATCTTGAAATGCAACCTTGGTCGCCTGATCGGCTTTGTCCTTCTCGACACCCAAGTCCTCTAGCTCATTCCTTAGCCCAATGACCTCCCTCTAGAGCTTCTTTGTCTTCTTCTTCTTCTCATTCTTTAGCTCATCAACCTCATCTTGAAGATCAGCGTTGTCTACAAGGGTCTTCATCAGGAGTGTAGAGTACTCCTCCTTTTCCTTTCGGTAGGCCTCATTTTCCGAAGTAAGCTTGGTGACCTTCGCACCAAGGCTCCCTCAGAACATTGTCCCTCAGAATTTTGGAATCCTAAAGGGCACACTTCCGAGCGTGGTCCACCATCCACGCTATGGGTGTCTGCTCCACTGCAAAATAATGTCGAAGTTCCGTCAGTACGTTATCCCTTAGCCACTCGTCTATGTGATCTAAAATACCAAAAATTTCCAAACTTACAGAAAAATGGCTAAGGGACAAAGCTGATGGAACCTCGGCAACATCCTCCTCAGAATCACCAACTTCCAGTACTTCGGCGGGGACCTGTTTGCCCTTTCTTCTTTTGCGCTCTTCGAGCTCCACTGCCGAAACGCCCCCTGCCGAAGTTTCCAAAGCATTTGCCTCAGCAGTGGGGCTGAGTGGAGTCAAGCTAACAGCCGGCTCCGAAGCTGCATCAAGGCGGACCAGGGACTGGCCCTGCATGTCACACCCCACACAGGCCTTAGCTCATGCACACTTTGTTACACTCATCGATTCTTGTTTAGGGTTGACAAACTAACAAGTTTCTTGAGTGTTGTTATTAACTTTCTAATTCGGCCAACCTTTGTTATTAGGCTTTAAGTCTTATTTTCTTAAGTTAATGGGCTTGGGAGGTAGCCTAGGAGGCTTTTAAGGGTACTTAATCAGTTTTTTGCGGTAGAAGTAAGGCCCAAAACTGCTATCTTGCAAAACAAGCAAGGCATACAGTCATGTAAATAAGTGTTTAGGATGTGCGCAAATCAAGTGTGCTACTCAGTACATGACAACCAAGAAGCCCAAGATAGCATAAGGTTTGAAAATCCAAGTTTAGATGCAAATGAGCATTTGGCCATGAGTAATGCATAAGAGATTCACAACATAAAACATAGTCCATATTCATATAAACATGCCACCCATTGGCTCATAAGCATTCATCATTTACATATCCAAAACCATCAACAACCAAGCATAACTTGGTAACAAATACTCCACGTACAACAAAACCAAAGTGCACTGCAGACCACATACATATGTACAACAAAAGTAGTCCACCAAAGTGCACCTAAATTGGTCACAAGCCATGCTAACCCATAACCCAACTCACCAAGTCATGCTACTACCCAAGAGACCTACTATCCAAAAAGCACCTTGAGTATGCCATAGAGCAAGACACACTGCAGAACAAGGGCTATAGCCATGTTCATAGTCATGAAGGTAAAGACCACTATCAGAGCAACAGTCCACACATCCATACCTACAGTCCTAGTAGTATCCCACACTAACCAAGCCTGCAAAACTTAGAATATAAGTCTCAGCCAAAACCTTGAACAAAGACTTGAAAATGTAACAACTTAATCAAGACAAGCACAACATTGGCACATACCTTAAGCACACAAACACCACTACACAAGATACACACTCACATAGCACAATGTATATTCGGCATAAGCCCTAGCATGTGCCCTTGTGCACCATTGCACTTACTACTCCACCATTTTAGTCCACCATCCACTAGAGCTTCGAAATTTCTAGCAAGCTGGCCTCACTCACTAGAATTTCTAGCACATGCCAACAATTGATTAGCTAACCAATGTTCATAAAACATAATCACCTTAATAAGCCCATCAAGTAACTAAGGTCATTTAGCATATTCTAACTATCACTTAGCCACTCTACTACTTAAATCATGGTACATTACCAAGCAAACAAGTATGTCCATGAACCTTACCTTTCCAAACAAAGCTTGAGTCTTCTCGGTTGATGCTTGAACATCCAAGACCAAAATGTCTCTTAACCAAGATTGCCTA
Source organism: Aquilaria sinensis (assembly GCA_005392925.1). Lineage (NCBI taxonomy): Eukaryota > Viridiplantae > Streptophyta > Magnoliopsida > Malvales > Thymelaeaceae > Aquilaria > Aquilaria sinensis. The sequence goes on along the minus strand of SMDT01000904.1, from coordinate 25,025 downwards.
GCATATTTTAACTATCAATTAGTCACTAATATTACTAGTTCATGGAATCTATATGATGCCCATAAGCATCTCCACTGTGTATCATGGTGAATGCAGCAGGTGCTTCCAGAGGTGCAGGTGAGTTCAGATGATGGCCGACAGCATGATCGTCCGGTGATGCGGCGAAGCCGAACAAGTCTTCCAGTACAGAAGAGTGCCCGAAATGGGATTCCTCAGGAGGACCTGCCTGAAACGCTCAGAAAAAAGGGGTTAGGAGGTCCCCGGAGTCTTTTTCAGGGGAGGAGCCTCCGACGCCCATGTCATTGCTTTGGGAGGGGTGGAGAGAGAGCAACAAGTACAAGAGAGTCTTGCCTGGCCGCGTTTTCTTTTGAGGGCTGGAAGGAGAGGATTCAGAGCGGAGAGAGGAGAGAGATCCCCCTGCCTGTGACCATTCCCCTGTTATATATAGGAGGGGGTGAGCCCTTCAAATTGCAGCACGTGTATGGATGGATACCATCCGTACTTCTGGGCATGGGGGGCCCCTAGCCACCTACAGGCTCCTCGGGCCACGAGCTGCGATAATCATAGCCCTACATGACAGGATGTAGGCAGTAACGGTGCATCAGAGTGTCTGCGAGGGCCTCGTGTAGGGTGTACGGGCGTAATGTCAGAGGCTCCTTGATGGCTCCTGTTGTACCTCCGAGGTCCCTTTGGTTGATGTCTCACTTTGGAGTGAGGGACCTTTTCCAGGAGTCGCAGTGGTTCTTCAGGGTATTCCCTAGCTTCGAAGTTAGCCCTTTGGGGGGCTTTCACCTGCAGAAGGTGGCTGGCACTTCTCCCCAAAGCTAACTCGGTCGCCCTCCCGATGGAGGCGATACGGTGGTTTCCCGAGGTTGGTATTGGCGGGCTGCCGAGGTCACGTGCCTCAGGAGTTTGGCTCCCTCATTTCCGGGGTCCTTAGGTGTTCGGGGCGATAACACTTTGGCTATCACATGCCCCCCCTCGGGAAGATGAAGTGGAGACTTCGGCTAGTGGTCCTATTGTGGGCCGTTTCCAGGACTCGGAGTGTGACGTTCGCAGGGGAGGCACTTCGCCACCTAGGGGATATGCTTTGTTTGGACAGGTGTCACCTGTCTGCCCTTTGGTGTTTTTGAGATAGCCAACCTCTTTAGTTTTCCTACCCTTTGGACCGTCATGTCTTGAAACTAGGAGTGTCAGTCTGAAGCGGCGCGCCCAAGTTTTCAAGATGTCAGAAAATGTGTCCTAGTTTCTCGTGACGAGTGACATGTGGCAGGTGCTGGTTAGGATGGGGATGCCTTTTCAAGCACGAGGGGCAATTATGGTGACATTTTACCTTCGCATAGCAATTATGACACCCTTTTGGCTATCCTTCCTCGATCTATATAAGCCTCCTCCTGTCATACTTTTCATTTGTTTTCCTTTGCGTCTCATTTTGCTCTCATCTGCTTTCGTGCCTTTTTTGTGGTGGTATTAACGGCAGAGCGATTTCCGGCATCTTGCACCACGGCATTTAGGAATCCTGATTTCGGCATGACCTTTGGTAGGTTCTTCCTTCACTTTCTACTTTTCTTTTAGCTTCCCGAAGTCATATTTCTTCTTTTCCGAAGTCTCTTTTTTGGTCAACCATGTCTTCGGCTATTCCCGAAAGCTGAAAATCTCTTATGTCTCACCCTTGTTGCTCCACTTCTAAGAAATTAGAGAAGTGGACAGCCAAATTTTTTCTTCCTTCCTACGCCACCATGAGGTTACCCCACCTCGGTCACTTCAGCTTTATGAATCAAGATGACGAGGTTACCGTTTTTCAAGCCCAACTGAAGGCCAGACTTTGGTATCCTCCAGCCAGGATGATTTGTGACTTTTTCCAATTTCATGGCATAGCCGTAAATCTGCTTCCTCCCAACTCGTACTATTATTTCAATGCCTTTCTCTGCATGTGCGGGGTCTTTGGGGTAGAACCCCATTTTATCCTATTCATGCAGTATTACAAGCTCTATCCGGTCCCGAAGGGTGGCTTTTATTTTATGCTACCTTAGGGATCTAGGAGCAAAAAATTCATGTTCACCTTCGCTACCAAAGATAGCTGGCGAGGGTGGCAAAGAAAGTTCTTCTTCCTAAAAGTGGCGGAGGCCTGGTCGTATGTTCCGACAAAGTGGGCTCGGGGAAAGCTGGAGACGGATGTCATGGATCCCAAGAAGTTGCTATCTCCCGAGTGGACGGTGAAGTTTGAGGACTTCGACAGACGTATCCGCGCTGTCACCGACTGGGATGCTGAGGTCCCTCCACGCTCTCTTTGCCCCTTCCCCATCATGTGGAAACTCATGACCGAGGATGTTCTTCGGGAGTTGGGGGTGGTTAAGGAGCACAAGACGGATCTTGGCATGCCAGCTCCTACTACCAAGGGGAAGGACTCTTGGCTAGTGAAGCTCCTTCAGAGCGAGCTCACTTACGAAGCCTTGTTTGAAGGTAAGTTCCTTTCAAAGTTTTTCAGCATAAGTGCCTGTCTGGACTCACACTAATGTTTTCCCTCTTTTTCAGATATGGGTGACGAGTCTACTGCCTACTATAAGTCTCTCTTCCTTGGTCTGGCCGAGAAGGGAGAGCAAATGAAGAAAGGCGTCTCCAAGAGGCGTAAGACTACTGGGAGCGGACCGTCTTTGACCAAGAAGGCAAAGAAGGACACTCTTCTTCCACCCTCGGAGGATGTGGTAGAGGTCGGTGGTATCATTGCAACTTCCACAGAGGTTGGTGGTGTCATTGCAACTTCCACCAAGATTGCAACTCTCGCCGAACCTGAAACTCCCACAGAGCTTCCTGCCGGGGTGGTCGCTGTTACTGGTCTCTGAGTCCCGCCACGTCGGTGGATCTTTTGGGCTTTTTGGTAGGGACTGCCTCTGCTGAGGAGTTCGAAAAATCCAAAGGGACAAAGGCAAACATGTCCTTGCCGATATGGAAGAGGTCCAGGACTCCAACGACGATGTCGCTGAGGTTGCGCCAGGTTTGTCTCTTATCCCCTTTTTAGTTTTTGCAATCTCATGCCTTTATCAGTCAAAGAGTTTTGTCTAATGAGACGTATGTTTTCTATTTTGCAAAGGATTTGGCGCCGTCAGCTTGGATGGTTGAGCATGCCTAAAGGCAGGCTCTTCGGGATTCCCACATCCCAAAAGACAAAGTTCCAAGGGAGTCGTTCTGCTCTTTCACAGAGGACATGAATATGTTCTCCCAGCATTGCCCGGAAATGGCTCCCCAGATGGTGAAGGGCGTACTCACTCAGCCTTCCTTCAAGGCAGTTGCCGAGGAGTGTGCCTCCAAGGATTCCCTTGCCGCTAGAGTTTCCGAGCATGCTGCTCAGGTAATTCTTCAGGCTCTTTCATTTTTCCTCCCACTTTTTTGCGTAAGTGTTTTGGCTTTTCCTTGTGTAAATTTCACTAAGTTCCTCTTTTTTGCAGCTCCTGGGGTATAGTGGATACCTTCGAGCTTGGGCAGCAAAGCAATCTTCGGTCTGGGCTTGGGCCAAAGATAAATTAGTGAAGGCCAAGGTCTTCTGCGCTAACTCGGTTGTGACGAACACCGAGTTGAGCCGAATAGCCAAGGAGAAGGTTGCCAATCTTCGGGAGGAATTCTTGAAGGGCCAAGAGGATCTCTTGAAGGATTTCTCCAAGAAGATGTCTGACCTTGGTAAGAAGGTTGTGAGCTTAACTTTGGCCAACGAGGCCATTCAGAAGGAGAAAGAAGAAGAAGCTGCTCTCCTAACCAAGGCTCTTGCTGACAAGGCTGAACTTCAAGCCAAGGTTGACTCGTTGAAGAAGGATTCGAAGAAGAAGAAGAAGATAAAGAAGTTGGAGAAGGAGGTTGGGGACCTTCGGAAGGAGGTTTCGGATCTTCAGAATAAGGCGGACGACTTGGACGTGGAAAAAGACAAAGCCGTTCAGGCGACCAAGGTTGCCTTTCAGGATGGCTTCTGCCTAGCTCATCACCAATTTCTGAAGAGATATCCAGACCTCGACCTTTCCTTCTTGGCTACCTTGGATATTCCCGAGGGGCCTCGGTGGACTTGGTCAAAAGTCGAGCTCCTCAACCTGCCATTGGCCCTTCCTCCTGTACTGAAGGCGGCGGCAGAAGACTCAGGAGCCGGAGCTTCCCGTGACACCGGGGTCCCTCAGATATTCTAGGGCCTTTGCCTTCTTCTTGTTCTTTGTATTTTTCTTCTTGTAACCTTCTCCTTGTACTAAAACCTTATTCAATGAATTCTCCTTCATAATTTGGTTAAGTTTTTTGAGCAATTTTTCCTTGTTGTCCCGACCACTTTCGGTCAAGGGACTTCGGAAAGGTACGAGCAATTTTTGTTTCCCAATTGTCCAGACCACCTTCGGTCAAGGGACTTCAGAAAGGTACATTTTGCTCGTTTCATCAGCCAACCTTCGGGTAAACTCTCTTTGTTTCCAAAGTTTAGTTAGGCAAGTTTTAGCCTGCCTTTGTCGGCCATACTCAATGGACTTCACCTTTTTTGGGCATATAACCCAACCAACTTTGGAAGGAAAACAAGACTTTCGGGAGTCAATGGACTTCACCTTTTTTGGGCATATAACCCAACCAACTTTGGAAGGAAAACAAGACTTTCGGGAGTCAATCGACTTCACCTTTCTTCGGTGAGTACTTTCAGATAGGGGAAAACTTCTGTACTTAGAGAAATTTCTCACTTGTACAATTTCTCATCTAAAATTCTAAGTATAGAATTTCTTTAAGGCATCCGACTGCCATGTACTTTTTGGTTTTCCTCCTTCGGTGTCGCCAAGCTTGTGATGGGTTTCGGGAGCCAAACAGTGCAGTGGAATTTAACCGAAACCTTCCAGGATCCAAGTGAAATGGGGCAAACCGGGTATTCAAAAATTTTCATACCTAATTTCAGTTGAGATCTCTCACTCAACTGTAGAGTCGAATCACAAAACCTGAACAGTTGATGTGTTCAGGCTCTCTATGGTATCCACACGAGCCTCTCGGGATCACCACGCTTCCACCACGTCCCGGTAGATACGTTTCTCTTGTGTCCGCAGTGCTAGCTTGCGTCCTCCAAGAAATTGCAAGAGAAGAGTGTGGCTATCCTTTTTGGAGGCTAGGGCAAGGAGACCTGCAAATTTCTCCCTTAAAAGTTGTATTTATAATGGGACTCAACTTCCAGGCCTAATGGGTTTCAAAGCCCTAATCCAAGTAGGATTTAATTTCGGGCTTAATAATGGCTCAACTCTTAGGCCCATTATTAATACGAAATTAAAGTGAAACCATAACCCAAATAATTAGCCCATGCACTCTAATGATCCAAATAGCTCTATGTGTGCGACCCAATAGGCTCTTGCCATGTTGGCAATGATCATAAATCACATTTATGATCATAAGCAATGAGCGGTGTCTAGCAACACATCATTGCTACCCAAGTGACAAGATTGTCGGTGAATCGACTAAACCTTTATGATCATCACCGATATATGCCATTGTCCCTTTGTCCAAGATATCAAGACTAAGCACGAGACATGGAATGTGTCACTCTCGTATAGCCCAATCTTTGGTTTCTTGATTACCGAGTAAACCAACTTAAACTGATGACATTCATATCATATAACAACTCATCTGAGCATGGCCATGCATTTTCTAAGTTTCACTCTATCAAGGGGCCCGAAGATATCACTCCTGTTACATAGGAGGGACAAATTCCATCTTGATCATACAAATCCCTCCGCATGATATGTGACATACCCAATGACCTCCTTCAAGTTCACTCAGTTACGAGCAACAAAGGAAAGTATCAAAGTATGTGACTCACATGTAGGGAACCTTGATGATCTTAGGTCGAAGGACTACATATACCCTGATCACTATGAGAATCACTTATGACACTCATATAACGATGCATGTAGTGTTCTCATGGTGGGTCGGTCCAGTACACAAGTTCTCCAACTTGTACCCATATGTAGACTACATATCTCATATTAGTCTCCACATATGCTAGTCGTTACATATTATTGCAACCTGCTCAACAATAACACTAGACCAGGGACGTTTAAGAATATCATTATTCTAGGGTTACGATTATGTTTGTTAAGTTACGCAGAAACAAAACAACAAACATAATTGTTGGATTATTGCCTTAATAAAATATCATGACTCAATGTGCAAAAATATAATCATCTCATGATTTGCTTTTGGGCACAACACCAACAGCTTGTATACTCTTTTTCGGACCTCGTCTAGGACCAAATAAGGCCCTTTCCCATTTGGCGAGGTACCCCATGGGACGATTTTCGGGGTTCAAACTCGGCCTTACGGGGGATGAGTTCTCCTTTCGTTATTCCTTTTGGCCTATCATGCAGGTTTGTGCTTATGGCCACCTTTTGCTGAAAGGCCTTTCTTCTGAGCTTGGCCATTTTTGTGTTTGTCAACTAGGTCGAGCTTAGTTCTCAACCCGAGGTCGTTTCCTCTTTCATCGAACACCTGTATTCTGACTGATGTCTGTACTATTTCAACATGGAAAATGGCCTATCTACTAGAGATAAGTGAGAAAGGTGTCTCCCCCGTGACCCCGTAGGGAGTTATCCGATAACTCCTTGGTACAGTAGGAAGTTTTGCTGGCCATTTTCCCTTTGCTTCCCGCAACCTCTTTTACAGTCCCTCTTTTATAGCTCTGTTGGCTACCTCTACTTGTCTATTGCTCTGGGGTTGAGCGAGTGGGGCAAAGTGCGTTTTTATTCCGAAGTTGGTGACGAATTCTTGGAATCCCTCGTTCATAGACTGGGAACCATTATCGGCCCTTATCACCGTCGGTATGCCAAATCTACACATCATGTTCTTCTAGATGAACTTTTGTATATCTTTTGTCGGAATGGTTGCTAGGGGTTCTGCCTCATCCCACTCAGTGAAGTAGTCCACTGCTATTTACGTAGGACTTCACTCATTCGGGTGTTGTCAGGAGTAGCCCGGTGAGGTCTATGCCCCATACTTCAAAGAGGCAAGGGTATTCTTCCGGTGTTATCCACTCCGAAGGCAACTTTTGGGTGCTGGTGTGTCTCTGGCGATTTTCACACCTCCTGGATGAATTGTCCTGCACCCTTTTTACCAATGCATCTCTGTAACGGACTTGCGCACCTTTGCCGGTATAATTCCTCCTCAATTTGTGAATATCGTCCGGATTGTCTTTGCACTTTCTGCCACTTCGTGAGGATTTTCGGGACTTTTTGGTTGCCAGATACCTCTTTGTAGGGTCATTCCACCCTTTGTCCGAGGTTGCTATACTCAGCGTTGCCACGCTCGAATGGCCCAACACTTTGGTAACCACATTTGATTGCTCCGGTGGCCTCTCTGCCCTCGGGCTCCCGAGGGGCTACTCAACCGCCCTGATGCTCTACGCTCGGGGTTCCAAGGAGTTTCCACTCTAGATCTACCTTCGCTCGATTTCCCTCGTTGGTTTCAGCGTTTTCTACTCCTGGGATTTTGGCAAGGAAGTCTGCCAGTGCCTAGGCTTTTATTGCCCTTCTAGGCTCGTACGTGACACAATATTCTCTGAGCTCGATGCACCCTTTTGATAATCTTCCCAAATTCTCTACTCTTTTCATGACGTCGCACAGAGGCGAGTTACTCTGGACAGTGGTAGCGTGACCTTGTAAGTAGAGTCATAGCCTTCTTCCTGCAAATAGCAAGGCGTAGATGGCTTTTTTGGGGTAATGGGAAAATGCCCTTGTTGCCGAGGAGACGACAACTTCTCTTTGGGTGCAGAAGTCCTTCGACGGGGAGCTCGGGGTCATTTTGACCCTGCTTCTCCCGTAGGTTGCGTTCGAAAAGGTATGTTTCCCGTCGAGGACTCATCTTCATTGATCTCTACTTCTGAACTCCCGTGAGTTGACGTAGGATCCTTCTCCTGACCAGGTACTGGTCAGGAGGGCCTTCGGCCCAAATTTGGCTGCGGTAATCTTCGGTCTAACTGCTGCATCATTCCAGCCACGACAGGGCGTAGGAACTCGCACATGAAGCCTATGTTAGTAGTCAACGGACGTTCGTCCTTGGGCATGGAAGTGCCTACTGCAGTCGTTCGGTTGCCAGTTGAACCTCTGGCGCAGACGGGGACCTCGGAGGTCCCTTGTCCTTAGAACGCCGAGTTTTAACAACAATGACCTAGGAGTGAGTTCCCACAGACGGTGCCAAATGATGCCCATCAGCACCTCCACTGTGTGTCGTGGTGAATGTAGCAGGTGCTTCCGGGGGTGCAAGTGAGTTCAGAAGATGGCTGGCAGCATGATCGTTGGGTGATGCAGTGAAGCCAAGCAGGGCTTTCAGTACAGGAGAGCGCCTGAAATGGGATTCCTCAGGAGGACCTGCCTGAAATGCTCAGAAAATAGGGGTTAGGATGTCCCCGGAGTCTTTTTCCGGGGAGGAGCCTCCGACGCCCAAGTTAGTGCTTTGGGAGGGGTTGAGAGAGAGCAGCAAGTACAAGAGAGTCTTGCCCGGCTGAATTTTCTTTTGAGGGCTGGAAGGATAGGATTCAAAGTGGAGAGAGGAGAGAGATCCCCCTGCCTGTGACCATTCCCCTGGTATATATAGGAGGGGGTGAGCCCTTCAGATTGCAGCACGTGTATAGACGGATACCATCCGTACATCTGAGCGTGGGGGGCCTCTAGCCTCCTGCAGGCTCCTCGGGCCACGAGCTGCGATAATCATAGCCCTACATGACAGGACATAGGCAGTAGCAGCGCGTCAGAGTGTCTGCGAGGGCGGCGTGTAGGGTGTACGGGCGTAACGTCAGAGGCTCCTTGATGTCTCCTGCTGTACCTCCGAGGTCCCTTTGGTTGATGTCTCACTTTGGAGTGAGGGACCTTTTCCTGGAGTCGTAGTGGTTCTTCGGGGTATTCCATGGCTCCGAAGTTAGCCTTTCAGGGGGCTTTCACTTGCATAAGGTGGTTGGCACTTCTCCCTGAAGCTAACTCGGTCGCCCTCCCGATGGAGGTGATACGGTAGTTTCCTGAGGTTGGTATTGGCGGGCTGCCGAGGTCGCGTGTCTCAGGCATTTGGCTCCCTCCTTTCCGGGATCCTTAGGTGTTCGGGGTGATAGCACTTTGGCTATCACTATACCACGCATTCAAGTAATTTATGAATATCTACCTCAATCCCAAGCATGAATGTCTCGACCTCTTCTTGGAACTTCGAAACCCAAGCTCTTACTTGAACTTCTTGGTCGCCTAGTGCCAAAAGTGAAGATTTCAAGCTTGATTTTGTGTCCAAGCTTCAATTCATCATGATTTTGGCATGGACTCGGCAGCAAAATGTCCTTTGCTCTCAAGAGTACAATGAACTCGATTAAGCAGAAACTAAAACCAAAATGATGGCTTGTTTGATGGGTGGAAGCATGCGTTAATTGGATGTAAGCCACATGGCCTCAAAATGGGCTTAACTTGCTTCTCGGTCATAACAAGTTTTTGCATGGTGCAATGCCATCCATTTGTACCCCATCGTGCCATATTTAGGACCCGAAAGAGTGCTCAAAGTGACCTTCAAGTTTTGTTTCTCGACATTGGCCACATATCCATTCTCTATGTGCAATTGGACCCCAAAACTTATCAATTTTGCACATACGTCACTTCACTCAATTTCATTGAAGTCCTCCACTTTTAGTTTCTTGCAACAAACTCCATGGCCATTTTTCTTTGTGCATTTGGAACCCAAAAGTTCTCAAATTAGCACATACACCACTTTTTTTATGCTCAAACAAGTCCTTCTTGGTTTCATAATAGTTCTTTTATTTTCTTGGCCTGGGCCAAGCACTGGGGAAGGAACTTGACACTGCACCTCCAAGTCATCTTTTGGGGGCGAGGAGGAAAGTCTTTCTTAGACTTCTTTATTGAAGATGGCCCCGCCCCTGATGTCTTCTTCCTTTTTGGGGCCACCTTCTTCCTTTGCTGCTCTCCCTTCTCGGCTTGACCGAGGAAACGGCACTTGTAGAAGGCTGCAAATTGGTCGCCCATCTCTAAAAATGGGAAGACATCAGTGTAAGTCCAGAGGAGTATAAACAAAAAAAATCTGGAAGATTACATACTCTCCACAAGCCCTTCGTAGGTGAGCTCGCACCAAAGGAGCATCACTAGCCATGCCTTTTTTCCGTCAAAGGCAGGTTTCGACATGGTCAGGTTGGTTTTATGCTCCTTGACAACCCCTAACTCCCGAAGAACCTCTTTGGTCATGAAGTTCCACTTTATGGTAAAGGGGTATAGGGAACGAGGAGGGAACGAGGAGAGACCTCAGGGTCCCAGTCCGTGACTGTGTGGATACGACTGTCGAAGTCGTCAAACTTCACCTCCAACTCTGGGGTTAGTAGCCGTTTGGGACCCATTACATCTATGGGCAGGGCCCTCCATGCCTATTCTGTCAGAACATCCTTCCAAGCCTCAGCTACCTTTAGGAAGAAGAACTTCCTCTGCCAGCTCCGCCAACTATCCCTCATGTTGAAGGTAAAGGTGTATTTTTTGGACCCAGAACCCCAAGAAAGCAAAAAATAAAAACCACGCTTCGGGACGGGGTGGAGTTTGTAGTATTGCATAAAAAAATGAAGTAAGGCTCTATATTGAACGCCCACACTGTTAGTGTTGTGCCCAAAAAGCCAATCATGAGATGATTGTATTTTTGCACATTAAATCATATTTTATTGAGGCATTAATCCAACAATTATGTTTGTTGTTTTGTTTCTGCGTAAATTAACAAACATAATCGTAACCCTAAAATAATGATATTCTTAAACGTCCCTAGTCTAGTATTATTGTGGAGCGGGTTGTAATAATACATAATGACTAGCATATGTGGAGACTAATATGAGATATGTAGTCTACATATGGGTACAAGCTGGAGAACTTGTGTACTGGACCGACCCACCATGAAAACACTTCATGGATCGTTATATGAGTGTCATAAGTGATTCTCATAGTGATCATGGTATATGTAGTCCTTTGACCTAAGTTCATCAAGGTTCCTTACATGTGAGTCACATACTTTGATATTTTCCTTTGTTGCTCGTAACTAAGTGAACTTGAAGGAGGTCATTGGGTAAGTGACATATCATGCGGAGGGATTTGTATGATCAAGATGGGATTTGTCCCTCCGATGTAACGGGAGTGATATCTTCGGGCCCCTTGATAGAGTGAGACTTAGAAAATGCATGGCCATGCTCGGATGAGTTGATATACGATATCAATGTCATCAGCTTAAGTTAGTCTACTCGGTAATCAAGAAACCAAAGTGATGGCCGAGTTGCCCGTCACTGGCCGAGCTCCCAAACTTGACGGAGTACCGACTTCGGCAGAGGAAAACTGCCAATCGAGGTCAGAAGGATAAACGAACCCCTTGGCCTAATGTAGGGAATTCGCTTCCTTAGGAAATGGTAGGACCAACCTCGGTAGAGCGATCAGACCCTCTTCAGAAACAGAAGTACCCCTCGGAGGAACCATCCTCGGGGAATATATTCCCCGAGACGTTGGAGTAACCTCGGAAGGTACGAACAAAGCATTTAAGGAGCCTTTGACACCTCTCCATAAAGTCGTCCCCCAAGTACATTCTGACACGCTATCACTGGGGCACGCCATCAGAGGGACACCTCGATACGACACTCTTGGAATGCCTAGGCTGTCAACCAGGTGACTTTGCTGAGATAAACGTCCCTTCATTCCCGGAAAAGCAGGGATTGCATCCCACCGGACACGTGTTGTAATCTGGGATGACCACAAGAGGAGAATGGCTTATGTACGCCTCCTTTATAAAACACCCAGAAAGCATCCTAGCAAGGTAAGAAAAAAGTTATCTTTGAATACACAAAAGGGCATATAATTTAGTTATCTGAAAGTACTGACTTGGGCGTCGGAGGCTCCTCCCCAGGAATACACACCGGGGACCTCCTAACCCACATTTTTTGGAGTATTTCAGGTACTCTCCACCGTGGAATCTCCTCCCAAAGTGTTCTCCTCCATCAGAAGTCTACCCTACCCATACAATGACACACGATGAGGCCGCCGCAGACCATCATTTGGCACCATCTGTGGGAACTCTATCCCATGTCACTGTCGTGGAGACTCGGGGCTCGAAGGACAAAGGGATTTCAAAATCCCCCTCTCACCTGAGACTCAACAGGTGACCACTCTGCCTGTGACAGAAACTTCTGTGATGGAGGACGATCGTCCTGTAATGGTAACGATGAGCTTCCTACGAGATTTCCAGCGTTCTATCGTTGCCGAAATCACTCAGCAGCTTGATTAGAGGTTGCCACAACCTTCACCCACTCAAAGGGCTTCACCCCCGACCATTCGTCGGGAAAGGAGCTCGAGATCTACCCACCAGAGTTCAAGGAGTGGGGACTCCCTTGACGCATGTTCAACGGAAAGTGAACCTGTTGGGGTGTGGCCCGCCAGAAGGGGAGCCCCAAAAGAAACCAGGGCCTCCTATCAACGAAACGCATCCCCTTACCAGAGGTCCTCATCTTCCCCTCGCCGGAGTCGTTTCCCAAGGCGAGGGAGAAATTTACCACCATCGGCGAACGCGCGATGACAAGAAGGAGCCAACACTACTGCCTTTATGGAAAGGATCCTAGGAAGGCTGGAAAAGGTCGAGAAATAGATCCCCCAAAAACCAGTCTGGTCCCGGTTGTCCGACTCCTACACCGGAGAGGAGTCGCCTTTCGTACGTGAAGTAATAGAGGTGCCTATGCCTAGTGATTTCAGGGTTCCTCGTCTGGAAATGTATGACGGGCGAAGTGACCCCCAGGTGTACCTGACAAAATATAAGCGAAGTATGGTGCTTCATGGCGCGAACGACGCCACGCTCTGTAAATGCTTTGAGGTGACGCTCTGAGGACCAGCAATAGCGTGGTATATTTCTTTGCCCCAGGGAAGTTTGCTGAGCTTCCAAGAACTATCTACTGCTTTCACCCAACAGTTTATTGGTAGTAGGCCAACTGCCAAAATGCCAGTGCAAATGTTTGACATAGCTCAGAAAGGAGGGGAGACCATCCGCGATTATGTTGAAAGGTTCAATTGGGAAGCACTGAGCGTACCAGACTGTCGGCCAGAAATTTGCATCCTGGCAATGGTCAGAGGACTGCGGAAGGACTCCCAGCTGTTTTACGAGTTCTCCAAAGACCCCGCAGAAACTCTTGGGGAATTTTACAGAAGAGCCGAACAACACATGACCTCCGAAGAACTCAGAATGGGAGGACCTAAGGGCGAACACCCTCGCGCCGAAGGACCTAGCCATCAGCCGCGCCAGCAGAACGAGGGAGAACGGCCCCGCAGGAAAGAGGGAAGAGGCCCGCAGCATTCACTCCCTTGAACAACACAAGAGCTAGCATTCTAATGGCGCTAGAAAGGCAAGGGACCACAGTCCCAAGGCCAAAGGCCATGGCCCAGGAGAATAAAAGGAATATGAAAAAATTCTGTCAATTTCATCATGATCATGGCCATGACACTGAAGCCTGTTATCAGTTGAAGAAGTACATTGACTCCCTGATCAAACAGGGTCAACTTCGATGATATCTGCGGATGCCCTCTCCAAAAGGGAGAAAGGAAGAGCAGAAGAGAGCAGACGATGAAGAGTATGACTCAGATAGACGGCGGGACCGAAGTCCCCGGAAAAGTCTGCCACCCTCGGCAGGGATTATCCAAACCGTCACTACTGGGATACCCTCAGCCGAGAGAAAAAGAAAAATGAGAGAAGTCTCTGTCATGGAGTACGGGAGCTCCTCGCGAAGGCTCACCCGTAGGGATGGGTGTGTAATAAAGTTCCCTCATGACGACCCCCTCCTTGTCATGGGAAGGATAGGGAACTGGGACGTCAAGAGAGTGCTCCTCGACGACGTCTCGAACACCGACGTAATTTTTTCTCATCTGCTGCGTAAATTAGACGTCTCAAAAAGTGACCTTAGCCCAGTCAGTTCCCCACCTTCGGCGTCGGACCATCTAAACTTCTAGTCCTTGGGTACATCGACCTGCCTGTGATGCTGAAAGGGGTCTCACCCAAAAGAAAAGAAGAGTTAATTGCCTCTGATGCCCTGAAGCGTCTTTGTCTAATGACATGGTGAGTTCCGAGGGAGCTTCCGAGGAGGGAGAACGTCGGATGGAGAGATTCCCCAGGTGGGAAAGTACCTGAAAGGCTAAAAAAAAGCGTTAGGAGGTCCCCGAGATGTTTTTCCGGGGAGGAGCCTCCGACGCCCAAGTTAGTGTCCTGATAGTGAGTAAAGTAGGAACCCTAAATGGATATAGGATCTGGCCTGTATACGTTTTCTGCTGTGCGAGAGTGCTGATCGAGAGAGAGATCCCTTGCCAAGTCCTGTTTTCCAGTATTTATAGAAGTACCTGGCCCGTTCGGATCCTGACACGTGTGCGGTCGGATTCTTTCTGTGCTTTTTGGGCGTAGGGAACAGGTAGCCGTTTGTAGGCTCCTGGTTTTGTGGCTGAGACGGGACTTGGATGACGTCAGCGTGTCAGGCCGCCGTTTCAGGCAGCGTGTGGGCGACCTGTCAGAGGCTCCTTAAATGCTCATTAAATGCTCATGCCGTACTCCCGAGGTCCTTTGGGCGAGGTCGCCCTTTGGTACGGACGCCCTTCTTCGGGAATCACGCTGGTGGCTCGGGGAGTTTTCTAGCTCGGGAGTTCCGCCTTCGGGGAGAATCTCTCCTGCTTTCAGTAGCTGGTTCTTTTCTCCCGCAGGCGATATGTTCAGTTCCCCGAGGGAGTCAGCAACACATTTAGATAACCTGGCGTTTCAGCCGAAGTACTTACTTCGTCGTGCTCGACTTCGCTTCTGCCGAGGTCGATGGCAATGCTTCTTTCCGAGCTACGTCAGGCTCCCCGAACAAACCTTCGGGGAAGTATATACTGGAAGAGGCGAGAGCCCTTCGGCTATCACAGGCCCCCCTCGAAAAAGCCGAAGTGGAAACTTCGGTTTGTTCGCTTCCTGAGGGCCCCTCTTTGGGCCTTGAGTGTAGTACCTGTTCCGAAGACGGACCTTTCGTCCGAAGACGTAGGCTTTTCTACCATAGCCTGTCTGTTGGTATCTTCGAAGTAACCTGCTTTCCAGCTTTTTAGGTCTGCGCCACGTCATGTGTCAGGAATAGGTGTGTCAGTCTGGAACGACGCACCTAAGGATGAGGGGTGTCGGGACACGCATCCCCCCTTTTTGGCGCGATGGTTGACACGTGGCAGCTTGTCATTGGTGGGATTGTGTTGTAACGGCAGGCGCGCCTTTTTAGGCGCAAAAGAGCAGTTATGGCGACGTTTCGCCTTCGCAGAGCACTTATGACGCCGGTTCGCCTACCTCCCTCGGCCTATATATATGCTCATTTCGTCATTTGTCTCTTTTGCTTTTGCTTTTGCTCTGGTTTTCCTTCTGCTTTCTTCTGCTTTTCGCGGCGGTTCTTTCACCTGAGCTTTTTTCCGGTCACCTTTCACGACGGCGTCTTCACACCCAGATTTCGGCAAAAGATTTGGTGGGTTTTGATTTCCAGAACTCTTTGTTTTTCAAAGTTTGCCCGAAGTTCATTTTTGCCTTTTTCCGAACTCGTTTTTCAGCCAAAAATGCCTATTCCTGAAAGTTGGCAACCTCTTTTGTCCCACCCTTGCTGCACCACTCCTAAAAAATTAGCAAGGTGGAAGAAAAAATTTTTCCTTCCTTCGTACGCTGTTACGAGGTTGCCACGTTCTGACCATTACAGCTTCTCAAACCATAGTAACGAGATTACCATTTTCCGAGCTCAGCTGAAAGCCGGACTTCGGTTCCCCCCTCCGAAGTTGATTTGCGACTTTTGCCAATTCCATGGCATTGCCGTAAATCAACTTCCTCCGAACTCGTACTGCTATTTCAACGCCTTCCTCTGTATGTGTGGCGTTTTCAAAATAGAACCCCACTTCATCATTTTTATGCAGTACTACAAGCTCTACGTGGTCCCGAAGGGTGGCTTTTACTTCATGCTACCTCGGGGATCCGGGAGCAAAAAGTATATGTTCACCTTCGCCACTAAGGACAGCTGGCGAGGGTGGCAAAAAAAGTTTTTCTTTCTGAAGATGGAGGAGGCCTGGTCGCATGTTCCGACCAAGTGGGCTCAGGGAAGGCTGGAGGATGACGTCGTAGATCCGAGGATACTGTTGACTCCCGAGTTGGCTTCCGTATTCGCGGATTTCGACGGACGTATCCGAGCCGTCGCCGACTGGGGTCCCGAGGTCCCTTCGCGTTCTCTTTACCCCTTCCCCATCAATTGGAGGCTGATGACCGAGGGGGTCCTTCGGGAGCTAGGGGTGGTAAAGGAGCACAAGACGGACCTCGGGATGCCGGCTCCTGCCATCGCTGGGAAGGATTCCTGGCTAGTGCAACTCCTTCAGGAGGAAGTTTCTTTCGAAACTTTTTATGAGAGTAAGTTGTTTTCTAGTCTGTTTGTTATAACTTCGTTCTGGACTCACACTGATGTCTTCCTTCTTTTTCAAAAATGGGCGAGGGCACTGCCGCCTTCTACAAATCCCTTTTCCTCGGTCAATCCGAGAAGGGTGAGCAGATGAAGAAAGGCGTCTCCTGAAGGTGAAAAACGACTGGGGCTGGGCCTTCGGCTAAACGGGCGAAGAAGACCGTTCCATCCGTTCGGCGAGAAGCTTCCGAGGAGGCTAGCGAAGAGCCGAAAGCTGCCACCGTCCCTCAGCCCAAGGTTACTGCCGAGGTCCCTCCTCAGATGTCACACCTCACTCAGGCCCTGGCCTAAAAGTTCCTAAACTAGCTCACAAGCCCAACTCCATAACTAGGTTCCCAGCTCTCGGCCTAGCAAGCAAAGCAACTTTTAAGTCTTATTTTCTTAAGTTAAGAGGCCTGGGAGGTGGCCCAGGTGGCTTTAACAAAGTTCCATAAACAACTTGCAGCAAGGGCAAGGCCCAAAACCCCTAACTTGCACAGCAAGCAAGGTAACACTTAATACAATTTTAAGTGCATACATGGTGTGCATCAAGTGTACTACCTATATGACAACCAAGAAGCCCATAGAGTTGGTTTAGATTTGAAAACCACATGTATAATGTGCTTGATGCTCTCGGCCAACTAAGGTACATATAGTTATGCATAACATTTTCATGAAGCAAGGCCCATACTATTCACATAAAGGTGCCAAACCTTGGCCCATAATATCCAGCAAACATAAGCAAGCATAATGCCATCCATAGTCCATACATAACTTGGCATACAAAACCCATAAAAGCATCACAAGCCTAGGTATTAAAGACTACACATATAAACACAAAAGGGTAGTCAACCTAGCAACCATAACATGGCTACACATGCCATGAAACCAAAAGTATTTATGCCAAGTTATTACATGCCAAGACCCCTAATGGACAAACATGACCTTGAGTATGCCATACAGTAGTACACACTGCAACACCAACCCAATAGCCTGATTCATGGTCATGAAGGAGAATACTATGATCAAAGCCACAGTCCAAGTATCCATAGCCCTCCTAGACAAGTCTCCAACTACTGCCTGCAAACTTAACTTATAAGTCTCGGCCAACTATAGGTAAATAAGACTTGTAATGAACCCAAAATGTCAAGCCAAGCACACATTGGCACATACCTTGGGAATTAAGCAAAATTAGTGCAAACACAAGCACAAGCAAGCAAACACTACTCAGGCCGAATGTCCTTGCTTGAAATAAAGGAATGGGCAGTGAGTATAACTCAGTAGGATTCACATTTATATACATATGCAACTCAAATGAGTCTATTTAGTTAAGTTGAGTGTTCACTCAAAGCTTAACCTCCAATGAATTAGCTCAACCTACAAAACAAACACAAAGACAAGAAAACCAAGCATATACATATACAAGATAGATAACTATGGCAATTAATCCATAAGTGGGGTTAGCAAGCACAAGGAATCACCAAAGCACACAAGTACACATACACACTCCACAATGTAGCTCTCGGCCATATAACCATACATGTACCCATGTGCATTTCTTGCACACAAACCTTACCAATATATCATTTCCATTTGGAGCTCACAAAATGCCAAGCAAATAGGCCACATTTACTTGCATTTCTAGTACATGTACCATAGTTAATTAGCTAATCAACAAAACAACCAAGTATATACATTAAGCCCATCAAGCAACTAAGATCACATGGCAGATTTTAACCATCACTTAGCCACTCTAAACACTTGAACCATGGCACATTACCAAGCAACATCAAGTGTTAGTGAATCCTACCTCAATAGCTCTCGGTCACAACCAAGCTTTAAGTGTCCAAGTGTTCCTCAACCACAATGCCTACCAAAACAATCACATAGGCATCAACACACATACTCATGGACTAACTACCATGATTCACATGAAGAACACCAAGATACACACTTAAGCTCTCGGCCATAAAGCTCTCCTTTTAACATATCACATGATATTCTAATCATCAATGCCATCCAAGGCCCAATTTTGTATACATGTGCGGCCCATCCTTTTAACATATCACATGATATTCTAATCATCAATGAACATCATCCATGGCATCATTACCAAGTAACCAAGTGAAATGCACCATGTCACACTAAACCAAGCTCTCGGCCAAATGCCCAATTCCATATAGTTGCATTATTCAACATTCCATTTCACTACATGAGCATCTAAACATCCAGTAAGCTTACTCATGGCACAAATGCCATGTAACCAAGCAAGCACACTCAAGTACTTTAACCCATGTTCTCGGCCACATTGCCCAACTATACATACTAATGTCCTTCATCACTCTAACTCCACACATATGCATCAAAACATCAATGACTATTATTTCATGGCATCATTACCATGTATTCAAGCAATGGGCACTAATCTATGCCACTTCAAGCTCTCGGCCTTAAAGCTAAACTTCACATTACAATGTTCCTCATCCATTCAATCCAACATATGATCATCAAATCATCATTAATCAACGTCCATGGCACTAATACCATGCAATTCAACAAGGAACACACCTTTACCTCAAAGTGTAGCTTTCGGCCAAACTTCCACTTGTTCAACTTGATGTTCTTTGCTCAAGTTTCGCCTAGCACAAGTATAATTAGGCAACAACACACTTAGTCATGGATTAATTTCCATGGAAATCAAGAAGAACACCAAGATAAATCTTCCAACACATTCGGCCAACAACAACTTCCTAAATCGACATCAAGCTTGTTCAATTAACCCAATCCAATACTAATTTAGCACTTTAATCCCTTGTTCATGGAAGAAAATACCATGTATTCAAGAGGATAACAAGGATTACCTCAAACCCTAGCTCATTAGCTTTCGGCCTTCTTGAAACTTCAAGAACTAAAGCTTGATTCCAAGTGAGCTTATGCCGAAACAAGCCTTCCAAGCTTGAACCCTTCACATATCTTCAAGATTCTTGAATTTCAAAGCCAATTTCTGAAAGAACTCAAGAGCAACTCTCAGTTAAGCTATGAACAAAGCAAGCCCGAAATGAAACAAAATGGCCTTTGACTAGTTTCGGGTGAATTAACTTGGGTTTTAGTTAGCTAAATGCCAACTTTTGCCTTCCAATAAAATGCATGGTGCAAAGTAGCCTTCCAAGCTTACAAGTCCACAAAACCGCCACTAAAACTTGTGTCTAAATGGACACTTAAGTCATATCTTGGCCCATAATGCCAAGCACAAAGCAACACAAGTACCAAGGTCACATATACACCATTG
Organism: Aquilaria sinensis; assembly: GCA_005392925.1. Classification (NCBI taxonomy): domain Eukaryota; kingdom Viridiplantae; phylum Streptophyta; class Magnoliopsida; order Malvales; family Thymelaeaceae; genus Aquilaria; species Aquilaria sinensis. The sequence continues at coordinate 5,289 of SMDT01000904.1, read as the reverse complement.
CATAACCGGCCATAACTAGACTACCAACTAGTTAGTTTGTTTAGTTAACTAGTGAATAGTACACTTAGTGGAAGACAGTATTTTGACTAGTAATCATTGTTGTCTCCCACAAATGGTCTAGTCTTGCACTAGGCATTATAGAATTTTGCATGGCCAACAATGTCATCCTTAAGTTTGTAGTTTTAACTGTACCACTTAACTTAGTGCACAATTTAGTCCCCTTTCTCTGTTTCCTGTCAGTTTTCCCATAGTACATTTTCTATGTGCAATTAAGTCCTGAAAGTCTCCAGTTTTGCACATAGGTCACTGTACTAGTTTCCATAGCCCCTCTTATTTCCCTTTTCTGTTTTCTCTCATTTTCCTTGGTTCTCCTTGGCCTAAGCCAAGCATTTAGGAGGTGCCTAACATCAGAGTCCTACCTCATCGCAGGCTCTTCTGGACGCCGTGGTAGAGGCCCCTTCTGCCGAAGAACGGCACAAAAGCAAAGGCAAAGGGATCTCTGCCGAGGAGGTCCCAGATCCTGACGATGATGTGGCCGAAGTGCCAGCAGGTTCATTTTGTGATGTCTTGCCTTAATCCAGCTTTCTGTTTTGAGGTTTACTTGCCTTAATCCAGCTTTCTGTTTTGTCGTGCAAAGGACTTGCTCACTCCGGGTTGGGCAGCTGACCATGCAAATAGGAGAGCCCTTCGGGATGCCAGCAAGTGGCTAAAGAGATCTCGAAAGGGATCTGATGGCCAGGGGCCTCATCGTTTATACTCATGATGACTGGAAGAGAGACTTCTGGGAGGAAGAACGCCTGGTGGATTGGATCGCCCAGAGGAGAGTGCCTGGTAATTTTCTCAGAGTGTGGGAGCCGTATTTTTGCCAACCAGCCTCCTGCCAAGTATTAATTCCTGGTATTTATAGGAGTGCCTAGCCCGTTCAGATCGCGACACGTGTTCGGTCGGATGTTCCTGAATTTCTGGGCGTAGGAGACAGATAGCTGGTAGCAGGTTGCCTTGAGCCATGTGCTGAGATGGGCCATGATGTGATTCTGATGGCGTCAGCGTGGCAGTGCGCCTTTTGAGGCGGATTGTGGCGTCTGTGAATGGATGTGTCAGAGGCTTCCTTAAATGCTTCCATAAATGCTCCTGCCGTACTCCCGAGGTCCCTGGGTGAGGTCGTCCTTTGGTACGGACAGAGCCTCTTCGGGAAACAAGCCCTCAGTTCGGGGGTTCCCAGTTTCAGGGAGTTCCGCCTTCGGGGATATCATGTTCGGCTCGCTATGTCTGGTGCCGCTTTTCCGAAGGCGATCTGTTCACAACCTTGGGGGGGCAAGTAGTGTCCTCAGGTTTTCCTGGCGTGCCGGGCTCGGAGCTCTTCGGCTATCTCCCGAGGTGCATGATCACACCTTTTCTCGGGTAGCGCCAGCTTCTTCTGGCCATTCTTGTGGCAGGGAGTTCGGCCAGATAGAGGCGATAGCGTTTGGCTATCACATGCCCCCCTTTGGAAAGCCGAAGTGAAGACTTCGGTTTTGCATCTCTTTCCGAGGTTGTTTATGGGAGTCTCTTTGGAAGCTCAACCTGTTCCGAGGATGCGCCTTTTGCCCGAAGATCATGGGCTCTTCGGCCTTGGCCTGTTCTTTGGTGTCTTCGAGGCGGAGCCTGTGCCGAAGATACACCTCTTGCCCGAAGGTCATGGGCTGTTCGGCCATAGCCTGTCTCTTGGCGTCCTCGAGTTGGCCTGCTCTTTGTTTCTGCAGGTCTGTTTGGCCAAGCGTGTCAGTCTGAGCGGCGCGTCCCAGTTTTCCAGGGATGTCAGAAGACGTGTCCCAGTTTTCAAGGGACGTTTGGAGGACGTGTCCCCCATTTTTGCGCAGCGGTTGACACGTGGCGCTTTGCCATTGGAGGAGAGTCACGTCGGTTACAGAGGGCGCGCCTTTTCAGGTGCAGAGAGCAGTTACGGTGACGGTTCGCCTCCAAAGGGTACTTATGACGATGTTTCGGTTACCCACCTCTGGCTTATAAATAGCCCATTCCATCATAAGTTCCTTTTGCTTTTTCTTCTGCTCTTTTCTCTGCTTTGCCCCTGTTCTTGCACTTTCTTGCTTTCTGTGGCGGAGCTACCTTAATCAGAGCTTTTTTCCAGCCAACTTTCACGACGGCGTCCTCAGATTTTGGCAAATCTTTCGGTGGGTTTTTGTTTTCCAGAGTGCTTTGATCCCTGTGTTCTTTTGAGTTTTTCTCTGGAAACTGTTTTTCTTCCGTTTTCAAACTCGTTTTCATGTCGAAAATGCCCATTCCTGAGAGCTGGCAGCCTCTTTTAGCCCATCCTTGTTGCACCACCCCTGCAAAGTTAGAGAGGTGGAAGAAAAAATTCTTTCTTCCCTCTTACGCCATTACTAGGCTGCCTCGTTCTAGCCATTATGCTTTTTCAAACCATAGTAAGGAGGTTACCGTTTTCCGAGCCCAGCTGAAGGCCGGTCTTCGGTATCCTCCCCCGAAGATGGTGTGCGAGTTCTGCAAATTTCATGGCATTGCTGTGAACCAGCTTCCCCCGAACTCGTTCTGCTATTTTAACGCCTACCTCTGCATGTGTGGCGTCTTCGGGATAGAACCCCATTTCATAATCTTTATGCAGTACTACAAGCTCTCTGTGGTCCCGAAGGGTGGCTTCTATTTCATGCTACCTCGGGGATCCGGGAGCAAGAAATTCATGTTCACCTTCGCCACTAAGGATAGCTGGCGGGGGTGGCAACAGAAGTTCTTCTTCCTGAAGATGGACGAGGCCTGGTCGTACGTTCCGACCAAATGGGCTCAGGGAACACTGGATGTGGACGTTGTTGATCCGAGGATGCTGCTGACCCCAGAGTTGGCTCCCGTGTTCGCGGATTTCGACGCCCGCATTCGGGCTGTCTCTGACTGGGATCCCGAGGTCGCTCCGCGCGCCCTTTACCCTTTTCCAATCAACTGGAAGTTGATGACCGAAGAGGTCCTTCGGGAACTAAAGGTGGTAAAGGAGCACGAGACTGACCTCAAGATGCCAGCTCCTGCCATCGCCGGGAAGGATTCCTGGTTGGTCAAGCTTCTTAAGGAGGAAATTTCTTTCGAAGCGCTTGCCGAAAGTGAGTTGTCTTCTACTCCTTTGCTATTTTTTCCTCGGACTTACGCTGATGTTTCTCTCCTTTTTCAGAGATGGGCGACGGGACTGCCGCCTATTACAAGTCCCTTTTCACCGGCCAAGTGGAGAAGGGCGATGGACGAAGAAGGCGGCTTCCCGAAGGCGAAGAAGGCGGCTTCCCGAAGGTTATTTCGAAAGTCTACTGGCGCGGGGCCTTCGAGGAAATGGGCAAAGAGAACTACCCAGGTTCCTCTAGAAGAAATTCCCGAGGAGACTGCCGAGGAGCCTGGGACAGCCGAGATTCCGGCGCCTGAGACTGCTGCTTCCGAGGTCCCTTCAACCGACGTCCCTCCTCAAAGTCCTACTGCGTCGCAGGCCCTCCTTGATGTAGTGGTAGAAGTACCTTCTGCCGAGGAGCGGCGCAGGCGGAAGGGCAAGGGCATTTCGGCCGAGGAGGCCGAGGACTCCGAGGACGTCGTTGTCGAGGTTCCACCAGGTTTGTTTCCAGACAAAGTGTACTTCCTTTGTTTTTTCTGGATTGGCTTCTTTGTCTTTAATCTCCTTCTCATTCTTACCATGCAGGGGAGTTGACTACCCCTGACTGGGCGGCCGAACATGCTCGGAAGCGAGCTCTTCGGGACGCCAAAATCCCGCAAGGGAAGATACCAAAGGAGCCTTTCTGGACGTTCACGGAGGACATGAATTTGTACTCCGAGGACGTTCCTCAAATGGCTAAGGAAATTTCAAAGGGGGTGCTCACCGAGGCCTCCTTCAAGGCTATAGCGGCGGCCCATCCGGGGGATAACACTCTCGCCGCAAAGATCACCGAGCATGCTGCTCAGGTATATCCTTCACAGCTCTTTCCCTTCAATTTTTTCCTAAGTGTTTGGCTCTTACTGACCTTGCGTTTTATCTTTTTGCAGCTGCTGGGGTACGCCGGCTTTCTCCGAGTTCGGGTGGCCAGGGAGGTTGCCTTCCGAACTTCGGCCACTTAGACCATGAATGAGGCGAGGATCGCACTCGCGGAGTCGGCCGCCAAAAACCAGCAGCTGAAAGAGGCTGCTGAGAAAGAAGTGACTGCACTTCGGGAGGAGTTCCGGAAGGAAAAAGAAGAACTTCAAAAGGATTCCTCCCAGAAGATTGCTGACCTCGGTGATCAAATAAAGGGGATGCTCACCGCCAACGAAGATCTTCTCAAGCACAAGGCTGCTTCTGACAGCCTTATAGTGTCGTTGACGAGTGAGAATAACACTCTTCGGGCTGAGGTCGAGTCTTTGAAGAAGGGGTCCAAGGGGCGTTGGAGATAAAGGCGCTGAAGGAGGAGATTGCTGAACTGAAGGACGACCTTGACGACCTCGAGCTTGATAAGAACGAGTCTGATCAAATGGCCAAGGTTGCCTTTCAGGACGACTTCTGCCTTGCTCGTCACCAGGTCCTCCAGAGGTTCCCAGATCTGGACCTCTCTTTTCTAGAGGCTCTAAACATTCCTGGGGGACCTCGGTGGGAATGGTCCAAGGTCGAACATTTGAACCTTCCTCCTTCAATTCCAGCGCCAAAGGTGGTGGAAAAGGGCGGGCAAGCGAGTGGGTCTCGGGACGCCGCGAACCCTTAGGCTATTTTAGGGCCCCTTTTCCTTCCCTTCTATTTTGTATTCCTTCTTCGGGCACTTCTCTATTGTAAAGCAGCTTAAAGGCTCTTAGCACGCGAGTTCCCTGGTTCGGAAAATTATCTCTGCGCTGGTTATGGCTAGTACTTCTGCGAGATTTTTTGTTTTTCATCTTTCCCGAGCGTGATGGCTCAGGGGACTTCGGAAAGTCGTATCTATGCTTTATCATGGCGAGCATTTTCGTGGAATTCTGCTTTGCACAATTGTGGATACTTAAGAACTTTCCTTAAGAGCATTCTGTACTTACAATTCTCCGCTTCATCTTAGGCGTAGAACTTTTTCAAGGCGTCTGAACGCCAAGTATTTTTCAATTCTACGCATTCGGCGTTGCCAAGCCTGTACACGCCCTTTCGTACTTCGACAAGAACCAGATAAGGACCTTCCAAATTTGCACGAAATACCCTGTGGGATGGCCTTCGAGGTCCAAATTCAACCTTTCGGAGAACAAGTCTCCTCTCTTTATTCCTTTTGGCATGGCGTGCAAGTTTATAGCCGCGGCCACTATTTGCCGAAAAGCTTTTCT